>JAHREE010000094.1:6576687-6587952 GCA_033628505.1 Tringa tobata | reverse complement strand
CATCTGCCATAATCTTTGGAAAGTGCCCAGAACATCAGACGTTGTCACATTTCAAATAAATACCTCCACCAGTTTGCATTTTTCTATTCCATTATAAATACCATCTGTTCTATTGTTAGAAAACATTTGTGTGACGTTTTTTAACTGGAGAGCATATTCATCATCATAACCAGACTATGCAAATAGATTATAGTGTAATAAGGTTCCTAGAAAGTTAGTGTTTTTGTTCACTGCTGTCCAGAGTTATATTGCTCTAAATATGCTATGAACGATACGAGGCCTCAGGTATTAACAACATACATACCACCTACCTTGTCCTCTTTAATGCTGGCAGAAGTAAGCACATGTTGTACTAGATATATCATTCATCATTTATCCTTCTTCACACTCAGCTCCTCTCTCATTTACTACTTTTGTCTTGCCCATATCTCCAGCTTCAACCCTTGTGGCCCTATTCCCTTCTTTCCAATGCACAGTGCAAAGTTCCTCTGTCATAAGATTAACATGCCATATGTTACCATCTGCTCCAAACAGAGCGTCCACGGGAAGTGGTAAAAGAAAGTATTCTCACTCTGTGCAGAATCAGACCTTGATATAAGCTTGACAATTCCCACGCTGAATATATAAGCATCCCTTCTCAATAAGCAGAGGTGTAAAAGTTGATCATAGCAAAAATTAGACGAGTCATCAAAAGTAGTCAGGATATAAAATCTTATGCTAATGTAATGCATCAATGGCATTATTTTTGACCACGATGTTATTCATACACATTTGTGAAGCGAAGGCTGCACACCAAGCCAAGCCAAAGGCATCAGCTGGCACAGAATACCTTCACTACATGATGTGACGTAAAGTGATTTATACACTGTTATATTAAACTGCTAATATATTCATGCATCCCCATACAAAAAAGGCTGTGGTTATTTACCAGCTTTCATTACCATGATGGAAACATGATTGCAACAATCTGCATGCGAGTTCTAACTTTTTTTTTTTGTTTTTTATACTGCAGAATGAGCTCTCTACATATCTGTAGGAGGGAAAAGATCTCTACATACTAGAATTGGACCAGCATCTCCCCAAAAAGGGCTTTGAATAGTATAAAATCTGCCAGAGAAGCATACTCAGTGTGTGGGAAGGACAATCTGCTTTCTATTGGTTGTAATAAAGCCAGCAGCATCTGCTGCTGTTCAGCAATGCCACCACCACTAGTCAATCTCTTAATAACATTTTTCATTCCCAGATCATATTCTGAGCCTTCCATTCGGAATTTGTCTGTTTGAACAGAGGTGACCCAGTGAGATCCTAAAATTCATCACAGAACCTAATTCCAGAAAACTCATTAAATGCTGGTGTCATCAGACAGAGGCTGGTGAAACCTTTTCTTAAGGCAGCATGAAATTCTAGTCACTTATAGGAAGATGAACCCTCTCAACTCTGTCAATAATGAAATCAGGTAAGCTTTTCCACAGCATTTCCTTTTAATTATATACTCTTCTGGACACTGAGTAGAAAGATTAAGCTCTAACTCAAAGTACTAAAAATAGGAAAGCAATTTAGCACACAGTTCTGATTTTCTGGATGCTTGATGGGGCATAAATGGGTGAAGAAGTTTTGAGGAGACTTCCTTTGCTCAATGGCCAGATGCAGAGCAATACTGGATGCAGTAGTGGATACAATAGTGGATGCAATACTCCATGGAGTACTATAAAAATAATAGAAACAATCCTGGTCTTGAGGAGCTGGAACAACTTGCATTCAAATATTAGCCAGAATTGTATGGTTTTTAGTATTCATGCCTCTGTGGCTCAGATGTTAAGCAGGAACACATTCTGACTCAGCTACAGTTTCAAATGATGATTTAGCTCTTCTGCACTGGGAAGACCAGACGCTTTCTCATTACCCATTGTTACTAATATAGTCAAAATGATCCTTCTACATAAATACACTAATTGGTAGATAAAGAAAAATAAATAAATGTCGACTAAATTAAATTAAGGTCACTTAGGAGACTACAGAGTAAGCACTTGTAGCAACAAGTGATCCTACAGCACACACAGCCCTGTAGTTCAAACTGGTTTCAGCATTATCAACGTGATGCTACTTCAGCCCCATAGAGAATGTTAAGTTATTATTAAGTAAAGTAAAAGTCTATACTGTTGACAATCGACCGGAAAAGAAGCAACAGCTTCAAACTATCATCATCTATCTATTTGACCCAACAAAGTTGTTTGAAGGAATTTTTATATGGAAAAAAAAATAACCTCTTACCTTCAGTATGTACAGCAGAAACATAGGTCCAGTTATAGCGCTTGACAATGTCCACCATAGCCCGTGCTTGCTGTGCATCAGATGGCACAACTCTCATAAAATACTTGAACAGAGTTTTGTCGCTTAAGTCCATGCTTGTGGCAGAATAAGCAATCTGAGGTATATTGAAAAGCTGCAACAAATTCTGGACCTGGATAGCAACTGAGCTAGAGCCAGGTCCAATGACACCAACAATGGGTTTCTTGGAACGGAAAGATGATGAAGATCCATCCACACATCGCACCATCCCTTCCTCTTCTTCTGATGAAATAAGAGAGTCCCTTATAAACTCAATGCTCTGCTCCAGAGCCACAGCAGAATGCCAGCAGGAGTCCCTTATTTCACATCCTAGTGTGATATTTGGCAACAGCGTGGGGTCCAAGTTAATTCTGTCAAGGGTATGCAGCATTGCCTCCACTCTCTGAATGCCATACTGCTCTCTTACCTCTCCACATTTCCTCTCATGAACCTTGTCAACAGTTGGTTGATGGTGGACAGAGAATAGAGCTCCAATGATAATATCACCAGGCATGTGTGCAACCACTCTTCTTTCATTGGCCTGTGCAGAAACCAAAAGCCCAAAGTTCCCACAGACATCTTCCTTCAATAACAGGATTGCAAGGAACAGCAAAAGGACCATTTTAGGAAATGGTTTAGGCTGGTAGAGACAACATGACGGAATGAAACCGGAGAGCTGGTGAAAAGCAGTTATCAAATCTTCAGGATAAAAGGAGCACAATGCTGATGGTTAACCAGGAGTTTGCGTATATTCTCTAAGGAGTCACCATCATCTCCAAGTGGACAGCTATGCAGAGCTGCACATGTGATCATAATCGTCATAACCTTAAAAAATAAATAAATAAAAAGAAAAAGCTTTAGAATTAGTTATAAACCCAGCTTTGTAATCTATTCTAAAATTGCACCTATTCCTACTGCTGTCAATGACTAATGCATTCTCTCCTATACACATTTGCTTCTGTCATGTTTTAAGCTGGAAAACTTTGTTGTACTTCAGTGTTTCACAATCTTAGGCTTGTACTTCTCCTGGTATAAATCAATGCCTTTCTCTTTGACACTCTTGTTGAAAAACTCTTTTGGGAAATGTTTTCAAAGGCACAAAAGACAGACAAGTATTTAATCCCAAAGAAGAAAGATGTTGCCATTTCTAATGTGTGTCTTCAAAACCAACTCCGTTTATTTTCAGGCACTTTCTATATCACAAATGTGTATGTCACACTAATGTTCCTTGGACTGTACTACATTATCAACTACGTCACGAGGAAACTGCTGTTGACAAACAAAGCTGTTCTTGAAATATCCTAAGCAATGCAGACGATGGTTCTTCAAAACTGTAAATATGTTTTTTCTTCATAATCCACAACATGAAACAAATTAATTTTTAAAATAAATTGGGATTAAGAAAACTGATTTTGTTACTCATATGTGTTTTAAGCAGTGAATATGTCAGCAGAGGATCAACAATTCTAAAACAGCCGAGCAGTGAAATTCTTTTCATCTTTTTATATCCTTAAATCAAACATCACCAATAAGCAGTACAAGGAATCCTGACACTGTGGACAACTATACAGACGTTGCTGATTGAAAGAAGTCAACATAGAGACCATCCAGATGCATTACTGCCTAAAATATTTGATCTGCTCTGTTTGCTGATAGTCTGCAATGCAATCTGCACTCAGCTTTAGTGTTGAAGAAGGATTAAAAAAAAAAAAAAAAGAGAGAGGGAGAGAAAAAGAATCAACAAAGAATTCATATCCTGAGCAATGGCTAATGGAACTTGAAAATGTACTTGAAAATGTTCTGTACCATGCAGTGTATTTGCAGCAGGATGATTCTGGTTTTAAATATAGTGCTTAAACAGTAGTTCATCCAGGTCTTGATCCCTGAGCACATTAAAATATCATCTATTGCTCTACACCTGCCAGTGGATCCATTCATAGTACAGCATTCATAGTACAGGAAGTTAAGCATGCTCTTAAATCTAGGAGATACTGAGCTACTTAGTGAACCACACGCCCAGCTTCATTATTGACAAAACAAATGCAAAATTTTGAGGCAGAGCCTGATCTCAGTTTTACTGACATAAATCTTTTAATGTGATATAAAAGAATATAGAAATTTCCATATATTTCAGACCCACCAGTCATTTCTATTCCATTAACAATCATTAATAAAGCTCTGATGTTGTAAAGTGACAGAAACCCTTGCCAAAGGAAATCTACCTCTGTTTCTTCCAAGTTCAAAATCTCACAGTATTTTGATCTTGAATTTACCCCTCACAGCTATGTCATTCAGTACAGTGTCACAGTGAAAATCCTCCTGATTCTGAAGATGAGGCAGTCAAAACTAAAAACACTTTTCTGCTTGAGATTCACCTTGATTAATTATTATTTTACATAGACATATATAAATTGTCAACTATTTACACAGAGGAAATCATGCAATAGCTTTAGTGAATAATCCCAAATGAAATCCATATCTTTAAAAAGAGAAAACATTGAATATAAATGGGTTTGTAATATTAATTGCAACATTAATAAGTTCATGTAATATTAATTTCTAGTAATAAAAACTGTTAATAATGAAATAAGGTTCAGGCAACTGTAGAACACTTCAAGAAGTTTTTTTCTAGTCTGTGAAGTGTTAGCTTATCAATACTGCAACCCTTTGCCACTAAGGAATAACAGCAGTTCAATTCAGGTTAATTAGCCTCTAATTACAGAATATCACTACTGCTTATGTCTTCCAATTGTTTGTTCCGTGACTCTGAAGACGGTACTGTATAATTTGCAAGCAGTCTAAAGGATGAATGACAAGGGATATCTCTGTACAATATCACAGCTTTTAAAGTCTTATACTTCCAATTAATATAATGTATTATCACTTAAAAAAAATCTTTAATTATTTACTAACTTATTAATATTTGAAAATAAATAGTACTTTGTTCTTTAAAACCATGGATGCTTATTTTCTGAGCTTCTTAAATTAAGGTTACTTGTACAGAACACAAGTATATCTAGACAAATGCCAGCTTTGCTGCAGACTGTAACTGGATATACAATTAGATGCCTTTTTATAACCTCACTGCCTGTGCAGCTGTGTATGTACAAATAGAGAGAGTTCAGAGGACTGGGTGAGCTTGTGAAACAAAAAAAAAAATCCAATCCCCACCCACCATTTTAATTCTGTAACACACATCAACCAGGTTTCTGGTCAAGTTCAGTAATGCTGTTCTTGGTCTTATGCCTATGGATTAAACAATTTCCATACGTGATATATGAGAAAGAGAGGGCAACAAGGCCATTTTTATCTTATTCACTCCAAAGAACATCTGTTTCCTTTTTTCTCTCTGCAGTTGTATCTACCAGTATAAAATTACAGTGCAAAGAATGAAGTAAAGCTGAGGGTCTCCTTTAAATCTCTGGTTCCATAATAATAGCAGATCTCATGACTAAGGGGTTCCTATGGTCCAAAAGCAAGTTCTGAAAGCAATCAAGTCCTTCAAGGGGCGAGATGCAGAATGCAGTTGCTCCAGAATTCATGAACTTCCTTCATATACCCTACTATACTAAAGTGGAAGTCAGTTGGGACTTACAAAGCTGTTACTAATTACACCAAGAAAACTGCTTATGTTTTATAGTATTAGGCTTAGGACTCATACCAAAGCATCTGAAGTCAATACTTCCTGCAGGCTTTCATAATGTAGTGAAACAACCTGGAATTTACATTGACATGGCTAAGTAAGCCTGCTAAATTTCAGTAGATTTATATTTGTATAATAGAGATCTGGTTCTATGGGGCTACTCTTGCTCTCATAAGCCTAAAAACCATGGAATGATTGAGGTGGGAAAAGACCTCGGGAAGTTGTCTGGTCCATCCAGACAACTTACTTAAAGCAAGATCTACTAAAGCAGGTTTCTCAGCATCACATCCAGTCAGATTTTGAATATCTCTTGAGGATGGAGACTCCACAACCTTTCTGGGCAACCTTTTGCAGTGTTTGACCACAATCACAGTAAAAACGGTTCTTTTTTATGTTTAAACAGAATTTCCTGTGTTTCAATTTGTGCTTATTGCCTGTCATATTTCCACTGGATATAGCTGCTTATACCATCATAACACATCCCATTTTAGTCCAAAATGGCTGAGCAGAGAGCTGATAGACTAAGATCACTAATTACATTTCCTGGAGAACATCTTCCTGAAGAGAAGATGGCCAAGGGAACAGTTCAAATATACAATTTTACTGGTTTTCTGTCCTGAGAGAATCACATACAAGCCACTCCACATTTTGATTACCATTCTTTCCTACTACAGGAAGCTTATTATTACAAGCAGGATGAGTACTAAAATAAAATTAAGCAAAATTTCATAAGCCTAAATTTAACTCCCGTTTAAATTGTTAGAAATAACCCTAAAGGGAGATTGACATGCTATGGCCTTCAGACTGAGAGCAGAGGTATCAGCAGCAAAGACAGTGAACTCTTGAATACATGCATAAAGTAATGGGAGTTGTTTCCCAATTAATAATTTATCTGCATTTACTTGTTTTCATTGACGGACAAGCAAATCAACATGCACAGCACTTAGGGTGAAATTTACTTTTCACACTGTTCAATTTCTTCAGCATCAAGGGAGTTATTCCTAATTTACTGCAACATAGGCAAAATGGAAGCAGGCACTTAATTACTGGTGTATCAAGGTTCCTAGTTTATTGCAGCTAGGGATCTAACTATAAATTAATCTTGAAGTCACATGCTTTAACAACAGATGACAGACACTTCAGTCTCTGTCTTCTGGTGGATTAGTTTCACCCTTGGAGCAACTGCGAAAGTAGTAAGGCAGAAAGATAATTCTGCCTATCTGTGCTTTCCTCAGTCTTGCCCTAGATAAAAATTTAAGGGGTACCCAGATGACTGAAGACACAGATCTGATGGAGCACTGGACATGTTCCTATAACCTCTGTTCTCACTGGCAGTAAAAACGTTATGCCAGCCTCTGTCAGGAGAAATTCTCAGCTGTTCCTTTAGGGCAGAGTTCCAGCTACTTCATGTTGAGGTTTAACTGAGTAGAAAATGAACATCTGTAATATTCCACGTAACGTCACGCAATTCTTAAAATTATTTATTTCAGTCTCAAATGCAACTCAATCTGTACTTACACTCTGTACAGACCAAAAGAAACAAAAAGATCCCCAATATCTAACGGGATTAAATAAATCTTGATCAAAAATCAGACTATGAACAGCAATTCACAAAGGGCTGATTTTCCACTATGTCCATGGCTGAGCGTTTATACATGGTGTACGCCTGACTTCTTAAGTGCTTCTACTGTCACAGGTGTAACTGTGTTTAAACCTTAAGAATGAAACCCTTTCCCCCTGTGACTTACATTATTATAGCAGCGCCCACTAGTGACCCCAGAGTGAAGGACCTGTCTTTTTTGCAGTCTGAATTCTCTCAGCTCTGTAGCTTCTAATAGGTAAAACACAAACTCAGCAAAGGGAAGGCTTTGATTTAGTGTGCTTTGTATCAGGGGGGAAAAAAAATAAAATTAAAAGAGAGAGAGAGCAACACTTTCATTCAGGTTTCTTCTTTGTTACAACTTTCTAAGTTTACAGCCTGTTCGTTCATAGTCTATAAATCTTCAGGCAGATTTAAATAATAAAAAAATAAAATGTCTGTTTACTTAATCGCAGAACCTTGTGGTGATGGAGTGAGAACTTATGGTCCAACCCAGGATAGCACTCAGGAATATGCTCAGTGTTAAGCACATGAAGAATGCTACTGGTCCAACAGCTGTAAAGACTTATCTAAAGTTTAACATCTCTTTAAAGGATTTTCCAGATCAGAACAATTACAACAACTTAGGCCCCCAAAATCCATTGATTTGTAGTAACAAATTTTACATACATGCTATGTTTGTATAGCCTGCAGCTATGTACCTGCTGATTAAATGCTTTCCAGGCATTGATTTACAGTACGTACTGCAATTAATTCAGTGCCATCAGATATGAGATAATATATGTCGATACGGATATGGATCAAATCAGTATATCCCAAGGAACTAATCCAGGTTTCTTCATCAGAGAAGACAAAACCTTAGAAGAAGCAACTGAATTACTCTCCAGGATCAGTCCTGCCACTTATTGCACGGTGAAGATCTTTGGATAGCAAAAGATAGAACTGCCTTAGAAAAATTATTCCATAAGGAGAGAGACCTCTCAGCTCATGTCAATGGTGACCAATGTGAGGAAAAAGTGCACCTTCAGGATGCTAAGCTTTTGCTCAGTTCTGCTGGCTATTGGCATTGCAAATGTTAAGCATTGGGTTCAAGCTATTTTGTCAATCTAACCCCAATGCTACAGAGACACTCAGTTTGCAAGAGGTCCCACGCACCCACTCCTCAGAGGTAATTCAGTTTGATTACCAAAACCTCATGCCCTCAAATGGTCTTTAGTTGAAAAACATGAATATGAGCACACTGTTCTGTTCTGACATTTCTACTGTGTTTAAATTTTCTATTCACCAAAAAAAAATAAATAATCAAACAGCCATTAGCCATTGCATTATCAGCTGTGAATTCCAGCAGGCATTGGGGCATTGGATCAAGCCCTTTGACAAAGAAAACAGCCTTATACAACAGGAGAGACTATGAAGCAGCTTCCTGTAATTCCACTTAGAAATAGGAGGAAACTAAGCAGCACGGAAGAATTTTAACCATTTGGCCAAAACAGCCACTGAAAATAAGAGTCGTGTGCTGATCTCATGCCTTCACAGATAATAATCATAGAATGCTATAATTATCAGCAAGTTCCTTAGCAATCCTGGGAAGATCTTCCCCATATTATGCCCACACACACACTCTCTGTTTTATGAAACAATTTTGATTTTAATATGTAGGTGCTTAACTTCCCCATAAAACTTGCAATGATCTCTGCAATTCCGCTAAATATACTACTTATTGTTGCCGTTACCAAAAACCTGTTATACCATATGATGCAGGAATGAATAGCTCTGATGTGATTTCAGCTGTAATCCTAGACATTTTATTAATTAACAAAACTGTATGTTCTGGAGGAGGTGATCAAGAAAAAGCAATAGCAATTCCAAAAAAAAACGCTGTTTTCTAGAAAGTCGCAGCAAGAGTGGTCTTACAGTGGAATTCCAGTACTACCACTATACCAAAACAGCCATAAAAATGTTGGCAAATTAAATGATGAAGAATCTATACAGAGACCCCTAAAATACTCTGTGATCATTTGAAATAGGGATTAACCCTGGCATTCCTAGCCATGTAGCATGTAAACTGTTTTGGGAACGCGCGAAATATTAGTATGTGGTAGAAATGTTTAGGAATACGGTAATTTAAAAAAAAGTCATAGAGAATGAAAAAAGCCTGGCACCTAACTCCTCTATACACCTCTCCCTTTCAGGATTGTTTAGAGGAGTGCATTTTCAAGACGGTCCTCCGCCACTTCGCTTTGGAGATGATCCCCCCTGCTTTGCCCTCAAGACTAGAAGAAAGAAACGTCCTGCATCCCCCTTAGACCCAGTCAACCCCACCGCCGCCAGAAAGCCCTTCTCGGGGAGGAGGTCGAATGGGAATGGGGCTGCCCAGGCGGCGGAGCCCCGGGGGTGCGGGACAACGGGCGGCGGGGCCCCGGGGATGCGGGACAACGGGCGGCGGGAGCTGTCCATGGTGCTGAGCATCGCCCGCCGCCAGCGTTCGCCTCTCCGGCAGGTTTAGGGAAGGAAAAAAACCAAAGAAAAAAATATCTAAAAAACAACCAGTAGTAAAAAAAAAATTAAAAAAAAAAATCACGTTTGCCGTTCAGGACCCCATTTTTTACAAATAAATTAAATACATAGAGATGGGTCTGAGGGGAAACTGTTGGGCAAGGTTAACTCCCGGCATAGCTACCTGCGCCGCTAGAGCGAAGCGGCTGTGCATACAGACGTATATGTGTGCATGCACACTGGTTCTTAGGGATCTGTCTCCCTGCTTAGCTAGTGGTATCACTGTCCCTTTCAACCCTTAATGAATCATTTTTGCACGCAGAGACATTAGCTCCGATTATTAAATAAGGAACAGACAGGACTCGCTGAGCAGAGCCAAAGTGATTTGTCCCAAGGTCACACAGAAAAGTCTATGGCTGAGCTAAGCCTGGCTCTCTCTGGAAAACAAATACATCCCCGTTTCCATTATCTTTTCCTGGCGTGACAAATCCCCACTGATGAACATAAGGGCTCTATCAGACACACCACCGAGCACAGGTATTGCAGTACCCAGGTCCCTCCCAGCCCCACACATATCCTACACCTGGGGAGGGGTCAGTGCCTGCTGCCCTCCAGTGCCCCGACCCACTGATGCCCCAGCAGCCCCTGGAGGTGTACCCCACCGGTTGGGCTTCCTGTCCCCCCAGGAGCTGTGCTTGTCCTCTGACAACCAGGGCACAGAGCAAAAGCAGGAGGGAGCAAAGGGAAGAGTTCCTCTGCATCCACAGGGTTTCTCTCTGCAGCCCAGGGCACATAAATCCCCTCTCCCACCTCGCAGCATTACCTTGTCGGTGGCAGCAATTGCTTCTTCCTACGGTGGTGGCAAATTGGTCCTTTTAGTGGCAATAATTAAGATGGGTAAGGGTAGGCACCTCCTATTTTCAGCCACGGCAGAGATAGCATTCCTCGCACAGACCTTCTGTGGAGCTGAATAATCCTCAAATGCCTCTGCAAAGATCACCAGCAGGTGAGCCCCACTCGGCTAGCATTGTCACTCCTCCAGCTATGGGCACATCCTGTTTTCTTCTGATCACAGGCAAGTGCTGAGGACCGAGTATCCTACCCCCGCGAACGCACGCACATACACACACGCCATGCAACACGCTGGTCTCTCAGCATCGCCCAAGTCTCATTTGCAAGAGGCGTGAATGGTCCCTCG
>JAHREE010000094.1:6531414-6561842 GCA_033628505.1 Tringa tobata | reverse complement strand
TTCCAACAGGTCCACATCCTTCCTGTGTTGAGGATTCCAAAGCTGGACACAGTGCTCCAGGTGGGGTCTCACGAGAGCAGAGTAGAGGGGCAGAATCACCTCCTGTGAGCTGCTGGCCACGCTTCTCATATGTATATATATACTTATATTACCATTTACTATCTCCTTAAAAGAACAGTAGTGTACAGCAAATATCTTGATCGATTTTTGGCATTCAATACTCCAGAGATAGGAGACACACTTCATTGATACTCTGCTTTGACAAGCTTTCAATGTCTCCATGAAAATGCAAGTTTGGAACTAGAATTTCTGCACCTTCATATAGATACAGATTCAGACAGACTATCAAGAAAGAACATCTAAAAGGTCTTATAGTATTTAGAAACCTAGGCACTGACATTTCTTGCTCCCTCTTCCCATCACTTACCACAGAAAATGCAAATAAACAGAATAAAGTTACTTTTGCCCAGAATGCACACTGAGATGCAAACCTCAATACATTTTTCCCCCATGTGTACATAATCAACAAGCCATTTGTTCTGTGGTAAAAGCTATTTGAAACGTCGCCTCAAAAGCACTACAAGAAAGGCTGATAACATACTTCACCATTTTAGAGGCAAGAAGGACTGCGCATGCTCAGTGCAGTTATCACCTAGGAAACAAATGATTGCATCTTATTTTTGGCATAAGGCTGTAGGTGTACGAAAGATCTGAAATACGCTCCCACACAGTGCTGAATTCATTCCTCATGATGCCAACAAGAGTAATGAGTGGAGCTGCTGGGAAGCACCTCCTAGCGGCACCCAGAGAACCACCCACGGGCACTAGACGTGATGTCAGGGCTCCTCACCACATGAATTCCCCAGGAACACTCTGTAACGGCCGGCGTAATGCACAAGTCAGGCCAGGCAATCATAATAGGTTCTTTCGGGGCTGAAGATCTCCTAATAAAATCTGTGAGGCACCCAGAAACAGCGTGCATCAAGATGTAAAAGCGTTCAAATGGATTTTAATGAAACAATTAATTTAAGTGCTCTTCAGATCTTGATGTAAATTGCCTCTGCATCACAGCATTACAGTGAGTTGCTTAATAAATTGATAGATTTTAAGGCCAGAAGGGACCATTATGATCATCTAACCTGACTGCTTGCATAGTACAGGTCAGAGACTCTCACCCAGAAATTCTGTAAGTAAAGCCCATAACTTTGGATTAAGCAAGAGCATCTCTTCCTAAAAGCCTTCCAAACTTGATTTAAAGACTTTAAATAATAAAGAATCTACCAGAGCCCTAGACAAATAGCTTAATGGGGTGCTATCATAACTCTTAAGGTTTTGCATCTTATTTTTAATCTTTGATTTCCAGATTTTTACCCTATGTTGTTTTTCGTGCAAGCAGCTTGCAATGCAATTGTGAATCACTTGGAAACAGCTTGGTTGTGAAATCTTGTGCAGCTTTGCTGATCACAATGTACGTACATAAAATTGCCTTTCTCTCTTTTTTTCCCTCTCCCTGAAGAGCCACCTCTATAACACTCCTAAGACAGACAAGCATGTCCTTTGTTCTGCGAATCAGCACCATTCTTCCCATTCATTACATGAAAATATTTGCCAGGAAAATGTAGCTTTTGGAAAAGAAACCTTTGGTTTGATTCTGGTGTCATTACACAAGATTTTCTTAAAAGGGGAATGTCTGCAAAGCAATATTGGGCATGCATTTATACGGAAATGGATATTTTACACTGCCTCTCCACATGGATGTGTTTACTGCATATTAACAAAAGGTGATTAACTCCAACTTCAAAAAAGAAAGAGTTCCTGCAACATTATTAATACACTATAAGTTCACTTTACACCTTATTTCACAGTTGCGTCCCTCAATAGACAAGCCCAAAGTGCAAAATGATGTCTCATTCTAATCTTGACACACATATGTGCAACGTCGTAGGCAGCAGGAAAGATCACTTGTGATTTATACTCAGAAAGGAAATGAGAATGACCTCTTCTGGAGGGCTGCACATTAAATAGAATCACAAAAATATGATGGTTTCATTAAATCTGATGGAGTAATACTGATATGTACTGTTTAACAATCTAGTCTCCCACCATTATGGTTTGTAGCATTCATCCTGTCTGTACTGTGATGGTCCCTCTGCTGGCACTAAGATTAACTTTTTTCTTTTCTTCTGTACAGTGCCTGGCACAACAGGGCCCATGGTTAGGGACACATGCATAGCAGGGGCAGGGACACTATAGCAGAAATAAGAAATTCTAACCATAGTTTACTTCAGTGGGACTCAGTGTGCACATATGGTCTGTCCATATGGAGTTGATTTCAGGATCGGTTCCTTTATGAGCAGAACCGTATGGGTTCATCGATAGAAAGATGAACCTTTCAATAAGGACAATAAGTAGAGAAGCAAAAAAGTAAAGCTGATGGCCAGAGGCCATAATCTTCTTTTTTCCTTTCAGATTTCACAAATTAAAAACAAAGACAAAATCAGCCACCTAGAAAATAAAATCATGACTGCCTGGATTTGAGTTGCTCATTAATTCTGGATACCACTTTGTGTCACACGATGTTAACACTATAACCTAGATGTATGCTAATAGAATTAATAGCTAAAAGAAATGATCGTACGTGGGGAGGGCGGCTTCTGTTTTTTGAGCAAAATAATGGATAGCTCTATTTCAGCCTGACAGTGTTTCACAGCTTATAAACTACTGCTTGGTAGACTGAGGTTAAAATGATCATCTAAAAATTCCATGTCTTGAGAAATCTGCAAAATGATTTCATCTTTGCAAAGGAGAATGCACACAAATCGATGTTAATTGCCACATTCATATTTCTGACAGTCAAATGCCTTTAAAGCTTGATGATAGCAACAAAGCTGAAATCAGCAAAGAGAACATAGCAAGATGGAGCTGAAACAAGAATTGAGTGATAAGAAAGCAGAACATTGCTGGCATCTAAGCCACCATTTTGGAAGGCTCTTTCCATTGAAAACAGCTTGACCTCCCTCCAAAACATCTATTTTTGCAAATACCTCTTCAGAGAGGCTGTGCAGCGTGGTTGCTTCAGCACTAGATCTGTAATGGAAGACACCACTAAGTGAAGATCAAAGCTGTTATTTTTACTTGGACAGCAATGACTTCTGATGACATAAAAGTTACAGGATGAATAACCAGAGCTCTGTAGGTAAATATGAACAGGTGTAGATGTATGCAACAGATCACAGCTAAACTGTCTTCTTTATTAGCATTTCTGTGAATTTCTGTACCTGCTGAAGCAGACCCCACAAGTCCCCTGCTAGGACTGCATTTACTCCTATCATTACCGGTATTTGCTCATTTTGACATTCTGAAGTCAGTGTTTACAGCAAACTGTCCTATCCCTCCTGCTTTTTTTTTTTTTTAATTGTAATTGTGTTAAGACTGTGTTAGACTGAAAACAAGTCACACATTCTTTACTCCTGACTCAGATTTTTTTTCCTAGTCCCTTGTCTACAAATTGCTCAGTGAGGTTATTCTAGAGCTTCTGTCCTTTACGTGTAGCTTTCAGAAACTTTTCGAGGACAATGGCTTCAGAACTGGCCACCTGCTTCTCTCCCCGGGGCTGTTCAGCCCACACCTGTTTTCTGCAGAAAAGCTTGCATGGGACACTGGGAAGGGGAAAGGTTATGGAACACCCTACATATTTTGTATACATGTGTGTTTTAATAAATTCAGGACCGCCCCAACTTCTTATTGAGCTTTATAGTTATAAAATTTAATCTCTTGTTTCCTTTCTGCCTGTGTAAAGGAGGTGGATTGTAAAATGACGCCCCTACAGTAGCCAGACTCATAACATGTGCTAAGTGAAGTGATCTATTACAGAGGCCACAATATTTAAGACTGAAAGTGTCACTTTGTAATTAAAGTGTCAGAACAGCTGGGAAGATTTATAAGGGTGATACAATGAAATTATTATTCTGGGGTTTGTCTGTTTCTTGTAAATTTTGTCTGCCACTGGCACGTGAGTTAGCCATGTGGTATTTATAACATGGGCTTTCCAAGCATAGTTTCAGGGATTAATATATGAAAAAGTAATGTATAAATCTTTGAAAATCTGATTAGCAGGATAAAATAATAAGAACATTGTCAAAATAAGAATAACAGCCTGGCTTCCCAATGTATTAATTCCACTTTCCAGGGCTCTGACAGCATAGCACAGGTTTAAATGTGCTATGCCTTACACATAACACCATTGGATCTAGCTGCGTGCAGATTCATCTCACCCAAGGGAGTCCTCCTGTAAAGCACAAGCTAAAAGCATTGAGGACATGGCCAAGTAGAGGGAAATGTGAGTTCACAAATGGTGATGCTTATTGCTCACAATGGTGCTTCAAAGTCACACAGGTAAATAAATTCAGTCTGCACCATTTCTTTAATGGTTTTCAAACTCTACTCTGAACCACTCTCATGCAGCTAAACTTCAGTTGCATGTACATGTAAACATGACATTCGACCTATGTTGGTATCACAATATACTTCCAAATGCATTTTGAGTGCTAAGTTTATTTGTCACTATTTAGAAACACAATTTGGTTTTGTGATTAATTAGATAAAAATGACCATGAACTTATTCATTAAGATTCTGTTTCAGGTCAGGACTCCCTCATTTAGGTATCACTAGAGACGTATTAACACAGGACCTGGATGTGTAAACTTCTTCCACTTCTGCTGAGGAGATGTAGGGCAGGAAGTGCTTGTCTCAATATAGATACCTGCTGACATTTGGGCTGCAATGGGACATCTGAGACTGCACCAGGCTGGCAAAACAATATGGGAGGTGAGGGAGTCTTTCACTTTTTTGGCTTCTGTGGTGGGACTCTATTGGGCTATCGTCTAGACTCAAAAATCACCACGTACCTACGCTTCAGTGGTAGAATCCTAGTAGACATGTCTGGTGGCACCTGGAGAGATGAATCCTACAGGCAGATGCCTACAACCCTATTCAGTTGCTCAAATAAATGGCATCTAGAGCCGTTTGAGATACTTAAAGCTCTTTCACCAGATTTCCAGCTGCCTTGTCCAGAAAGTGCCAGTCTGTCTTTGTTCAGAGACCTGAACAAAGTCCCCATCTCATCTCTGACACCTGCTTGGAGACAACCTGCATGCAGGCATTTAAATTTATGCTTCTGAACTCCCAAAATAAATTGTATCTGTCAGATAGAATTTTAATTTTGAATTAGCTTCACCTTTTGATTTTCATGAGGCCACACAAAGCTTTTATGTTCTAAAAACAAACATTGCAAGAAAATGTCAAAATAAAGCTGTTTGAAATTTAGCAATTTATAAATTTTTGCACATTTGAGTTTTCCTCTGTGTGTGTATGCCTGTTCTGAAGCCAGATTGTGCGTTTTCAGATCTTTGAACAGATATTTAAAAGAAAGAAAAACTTTTTTTTATTAATAAATATAGGTTTAATCACTCCGAACCAGAAGCAAATTCAGCTTGAATTCAACTAAAAGCATAAGAAGAAATTAAGACAGATGAAGATTTACTTGGAGTAATTTTAATAAAATACATGGACTTTTCATTTTAAAATGGCATTTCAGACTAATTTTCAATAGACTAAAGTAAAACAAAAAGATTAAAACCTTTAGATAAATCATGTGGTAAACTCAAAATGTAATGAAGGGTTTGGATTTTTTTGGTGAGAAAATATTTGGTTTCTTTTTCTTTTATGAGGATCCTAGGTCTTCTCTAGTTTGTTGTATTTTCAGATGACACTGTTCTTCCTTCCCCTATTTTAATGATACTCAAACCCCTCTCCTCTGTCCCTATACAATACGTGCAGTAGCACTAAGGAAACTCTGAAAATTTAATGGCATCATTTTTTACATGCTATTTAATGAAAATTACCTATTTTCATTTAAACAATTGTTATGACAATCAGTATAACATATTCTATAGCTTTCAAGGTTTAATACTTTCTCTCAATACTATCTTTCACAATATAATTGTTACTGTTTTAAAATTTGAAATTTCTGTGACATATTTTTATTTCTGCCAAAAATACATTTTTAAACATGGATTTCCAGTAATTGGAAAAACATTTTCATTAATAAAAGGCTTCAAAAACACCATCAATTTGATCAATAAACAAAACAAACTCTTGGGAAGATAACATTGTCATGATTTATCAAAATATTAATTTTGACAAATTTCATAATTTCCAAGTTTCTCGGGATTTTTTCTTTCACAATTCTCTTTAAAGGGGGCTGTTTGTCAATGGGGAAATAATATGGGAATTTTGTATATGTTATTCTGTATATGTACCTACTATATATATACACGATAATATGGTTATGTTTAGCAATATATTTATATGTACAAATGTAAATATGATGTGGACTCCCTTTACAGTAAATAGAAATAAATAGGTGCTCATAGCATGCAATTCAGATCATTATGAGGCAGATGTCTGAAAATGTCATATGGATTGCAAATAAAATTGTCCATTTCTCTCCCTTGATTATAAAAACCTGGAGTGACATACTCAGATGTATACTTCCACAGTGCTATTTTTACTTGGTAATTTTCGAAAGTGAAAAAGGTTTTAACAAGTAGATACCCAAAATTTTTGGACGTTCAGAATTATTAGCCTTTAAGAAAAAAAATGTGTTATTCATGCCTTGCTATCAAAAAGGAGAGGGGAGAAGTTGAAGAAGGAAAATAACATGCTGGAAGACTTTTCCTATAGAATTCAGCCTGAAAACCTTCAGCTGTAATTCTCAGCAAGGAAAAGACTTGAAATCAGTCCAGGCATGAATTTCAGCTTGGCACGCTCTGAGATACCCTCTTTGTTTGTTGTTTCCATAGTAATTGCATTTTGAAGTCAACATATGCATAGCCTCCTTTAGTCAAAATTGGATATTTTATTTTAAACCATTCTGCTTTACATCTTCAATAATATTTTTCTAGAAAGGGAGAAACACTCCATGTCACGCATTTGCTTATGTATCTGTTAATATTGAACTATTCTTTCCATTTGTAGAAAATATACTGTTTCACTGTTAGAAGGAAAGGCTATTTATCTTTAAATATTTTTTCTATTTCAGAAAATTGTACAGAAATACAATAACGATTACAAAACAACTGATACTGAAAGAATCTGTCTCCTCTGCTTTGTCAGTACTCAGAATTATATAGGTGGCACAACTCACGTTTAAAAATTAGAGCATTTATCTAGCCTATTTCTTTGTAAGAATGTTTTGTATAGAATTAATGTAAAGTTATCTGTTCAGCTGAAAAAAATGCATAGGCAAGTTCATTTTTGTGAGAGATGTTTTTGGCAATTCGATCAGCAACTCATTCAGGGCTGTTTTTATTTCTGCTGCTTTTTAAGAAATAGGAAAATGTTTCAGTGAAGCTGAATACAAAACAGTGCTGTACTGGTGGGCAGCAAATGGCATCTCTGCTGGGTTCAAGGACTGCTCAGGCTCACTCTGGTGAAGCAATGCATGGTTAAATGCAAGGTTGAAATCACCTTTCTTACATCTCACCCCATTTCAGATGTCTGCATCTGGGCTGTTCACCTTGTCTTTTCTTTGTAATAATAGAGAGAAATTGGCACCTGCTAAAAGTGATTAAACTGCACTATTTTGGTCATCTATTTTAGGGTGAAATGACTGCACTCATGAGCTGCTGGCATTTCCTCTGAATGAAGTCCACTATTACTAGGTCAGTTCTGAACAACTGAAGTTAGGGCAGACGAGTTCCACTTGGAGTTTCATTCATTTGTATTTACTCATTTATCACATCTGTTATATAAAGCTCTGCATATGACATGCACTGTTTATTGGCAGGAAGCAGAGCAGCAAGTATCACACAATTTTTCAGCCATGAGTCAATATCAGTATATTTATATTATACATAAAAGAATAAATATGTAATAAAGATGTAATTCATCAACTGTCAAACATAAAATACTTGAATATTTAAGATAAAACATCCAGCGTTGACCACATCTCACCAAATTTTAGATTTCTGCAATAGATATTGTACAGCTGAGTACCTAAGCTCCCATAATAATAAATAAAAAGGGATAAGTATTTCATTTAGACTATTTTAGGTATTTGCTTTGCTTTAGGATGAGGTAAGTTACATCCTAAAATTTTCTGCTTCACAGAATCACAGAATCAGAATGGTTGGGGTCAGAAGGGACCTCTAGAGGTCATGTGCTCCAACCCCCCTGCTCAAGCAGGGTCACCTAAAGCCAGTTGCCCAGGATGGTGTCCAGATGGCTTTTGAATGTTTCCAAGGACAGAAACTCCCCATCCCCGCCCTGGACAACCTGTTCCAGTTCTCAGACACCTTCACAATAAAAAAGTGTTTCCTGATGTTCAAAAGGAACCTTCTTTTTTTCAGTTCAGTTCAGTTCAGACCATTGCTTCTGGTCCTGCCACTGGGCACTGCTGAAAAGAGCCTGGCTCCATTTTCTTTGTACTGTCCCTGCAGGTATTTATATACATTGATGAGACAATGACTCTGAGCCTTCTCTTCTCCAGGCTGAATAGTCCAAGCTGTCTCAGCCTTTCCTCATAAGAGAGATGCTCCAGTCCCTTAAACATCTTCTTGGCCCTTTGCCAAACTGTCTCCACTGTGTCCGTGGTCTCTTATAGTGAGGAGCCCAGAATTGGGCACAGAACTTCAGGTGAGTAGAAGGGAAGGATCCTCCAGTAACTTCTCTCCAGTAACTCTAAGCTTCAGTAACTGTAAGATCTTCTTCAGTAACTGTAAGATTCTCTTCAGTAACTGTAAATTAGTCCAGATGAGTAGCCCAGATTCAGGTAGTTAGATTTGATTAGAAGAATTCAACATGTAGGGTGAGCTCTCCATTGACAGCAATGAGGTTTGTCTATATCATTTTCCTAGGAAGAATTTTTTCTTCATGATAGTTTAGTTCATCAATGAAAACAAATAGTTCTGCATACAGGAGAGAGAATAACATAGTGACTGAATAAAGAGTGAGACAGTTGTGTGCTGGAAATGTGGCAAACTCATGTGTGACATGAACTTGTTTTAACTCTCAAGCTAAACTAAACGAGGAGATGAAGAAACTGGCAATGGTACTGCAATCAGCTATCTTCTGCTTCAAGTTCATGAAAATTTGATTTTGTTATTGTTGTTAGTTTTGCTACAAATTCTCATACTCATTAAAAATAGGCTTTGTGTGGCCTCAGCACAGGCTGGTTTATCTCTCTCAACCTCACTTTTTTTTACCTGTGAATGAAGGCAAAATGCCTAACTATATGTCATACCAATACATTAACCATTTGCAGTTCTCTGGGTGATATAAAGTAACCCTAGATGTTCCACACAGGAAAATACTGATCACACCAAAATAAAATACATGCAAGGACAGTTTAAAAATGTGGCATGCCTACAGATTGGTTTGGTGGTTATTCGTTTTCCTTGTCCTGACATGTAAATAAGTCTATTAATAATTTTGCCAGTACAAACTTTGAAAAAAAAGTCATTCATAAAAGTAACATCCCTGCAAAACACCAGTCACCCAAATAGTAAGGCTGAAGTCCGATGTATTTCAAGCACTGAAATAGAAAACAGGAGATTCACCCCCATGAAATGAAGACACTCCCAAAAGTAGGGCAGAACTGACACTTACTTCTAGTTCTGGAAGATCCCAAAATATCAGACCTAGAAAACTTGAGACATCACTCTACATAGAAAAGCTACAGGCAAATGTTTTTAGGAATGTCTGAGATTTATATCTTTTCCATAGGAGAATCCAATATCAACTCATGGCATTGAGGCAGTGTTTGCTTTTAAGCGTGACGTGCAAAATAATCATAAAATACTGAAAAAAAATAGACTCCTCAAAAAAGAATTCATACAAAAGGGGTTGAAGTCCAACTCTCTCTTCATCGCTACTTGCGTATTTTCAGTGTAAGGGACAATTAAGATTAACCATATGCACATTGCCAGTAATTTTCACACTATGACCCACTTTCAGTACTTCTCTCATGCTGTCGTTACCACTTGTTCGTGATGAAGCCATCTTTGGTATGTGCTGGTAGGCACATGCTATGAGAATGCCTGATATTGCCCTGCACTTTCCACATCTTTAAAAGCATTTTACCTAACATAGCATTAAATGTGGCTCTGATTTTTTGTGAGGGGAAGACCAAGTTCAAAATAAACTTGGCTGTATTTAATGCTAGATCACATTACTAACATGCACAAAGCTTCTTCTAGCAAAACCCTTTTTGTGTCTGACACTGAATTTATTTTAAAAGTGTAGCAATACATTGTTGTTGGTGTGTCAGTCCAAATCTCTCCAAACGCCCAGCTTTGCATCAGTGCAAACCACTAAAATTTCACTGTCACTGAAACAATATCCTTTAACCATACAGCACCACTTTGTACCAGCTTGTTTTCCCTAGCCAGCCAGCACACACACACAAAATAGCACCTGTGCACTTATAATATAGATAAATATTTCTTGAAGGAAGATTCTTCTTCTTCTGGAGAAGAAAAGGCTCCAGGGAGACCTTATAGCAATCTTCCAGTACATGAAGGGGGCCTACAGGAGAGATGGGGAGGGACTCTTTGTCAGGGAATGTAGTGATAAGATGAGGGGTAACAGTTTTAAACTGAAAAAGGAGAGATTTAGATTAGATACTAGAAAGAAATTCTTTACTGTGAGGGTGGTGAGACACTGGCATACATTGCCCAGAGAAGCTGTGGACATCCCTTCCCTGGAAGTGTTCAAGACCAGGCTGGATGAGGCTTTGAGCAGCCTGACTTAGTGGGAGGTGTCCCTGCCCATGGCAGGGGGACTGGAACTCAATGATCTCTAAGGTCCCTTCCAACTCTAACCATTCTGTGACTCTATAGGTACATTGTGCCTGTTGTACCTGAAGACAAGCAAGTGTCTGACAAAAAAATCCTGGCATAAACTTTAAGGCTTTTAGTATTCTTATGTGTTATGAAAACATAAAGAATGGTGCAAAGTTCCCTTTGGGAACTCACTCTTGAGTCTTTACTTGTCCCACTTCCCAAGTGATCTGCCAAACCATAGCTCTCAGAACGCAGTCAGTCCTTCACGCTTTCTGAGATTAGCCTTTCCTGTCAAGAATTTTTACGTTTTTACTGGATTTGGGGTTTTTTTGACAAAAAGACTCTAATGATAAAATTTCTTCCTCCAAGTCCATCTCATATGACTAGGAATAATTTAAAGTTAATAAATTAATTTAAATAATTTAAAGTTATTTTAAACATTCTAGTCACAGAATCTATTAACACTTATGTCAGAAATACTAAACACATTTCTGGTTAAATTTGTCTTTGTTAATAGCTTAGTAGTCTGCTCAACTGATGCATCATTTTCCAAACTATTTATTTTTGGTATATTCTACATGTATGTTCTCTGGCTTAGGGAGAAGAAAGGGCTTCCTACTACTTGACCATTCATTTCTTTCAAGTATCTTTCTAGCCACATGAACTCTCCCAGGACCTATAAATGGTGCACAAACAATATTTACAGTATCAATGTGAATAACCTGAAAGAAATCTGGTTTGTTGGCCACAAAATCTATTCTCTTTCATCCAGCTTTTTGCTTTTTCTTCTAAAAAGTTAAAAACAGGCCTACTTTTTATTTTGTAAAATGAACCTCAAATCTTTGTGCATTCTCCTTTCTAACTACTCTGGGAACCTTGCTGTTGAATATGAAGGAGATATGTTATATTTGCACTGCTCTGAAGCAGAGACCAGGAACTGCCTGGTGACATCTGTGCTAAACATGCCCCTGGCTGCAATGGAGCAATTGCTTTTGTTATAGAAATGGTCAAACGAAAAGATCATCTTGTCCATTATCCTCCCCTCACAATGAACCATGGCAGATGCTCTATGGGTCTGGGAACACAACAAGTTTGTAGAGACATTTCCATGGAGTGATCCCCCTTTCTCAAGCAATTTAGGGTTCTGGACTTTCTCCAGAAGTTAGACTTCTGGAGCCAGAGATGGTGTATTTGTACTTAACAGGCCTTGATAATTTTCTTACTGAATTGGTCGGGTCACTTTTTGAACCTATGAAAATTTTCAGCTACAAGGGATCTAGTAGCTTAGCTATGACTTGTAGGAAAAAAATTCTCTTTTTGCTTCTTTCAAAAATATTGCGTCCTAATGGCAAAAAATAAGGAGAAAAATTAGAAAAATAATTCATAATTCACCTTCCCCGGATTACTCAAAACTGTCAGCTATTATCAGAATCATTGTACATTACTTTGGAAGGACTTTTTCCCCCATTTTCCCAAGTGCTTAATGTCTTACCAAGACATTTTGTTCCTTGTTCAGAGAGTTTGCATCATAAGAAACTGAGTTTCCTATCCGCTATTTGCACTGAAGTGAAATTGAATGTCAAGGTCTTATTTATATATTTATTTAGCTGTGGATTAATTATTCAAGTTATACAGCAAAAGTCAAATTCAGTACAATTTGATTCTTCATTATAGTCCTTATTTGGAAGGGGCGAGAATCAGAGACTACATCTAATATTTGAGTCTTTTGTGTAGCTGGGCCTTTGAGTATTGTCAGACAGTTATGGAAGGTTAATAAGATTTTTTGAATTTTAAACAATGTATGTCTTTTTCCCTTATCTTTCATATGCTGTAGAGAGGTTTAAATTAATAGAAATGTGAGTGGAGCTATTATAATTGCCTGCTTTATTATCTGCATTCTCTCCCTGCAATGATCTGGGACTGAAGAACCACATGATCTTCTCTGCTCTGCAGAGCAGGGCAAGCAAAAGGAAGATGTGTGTCATTCTCCTGTGGGCACGTTGGACTTGCAGGTCATTTCTTCCTTGCCCATTGCAGCATGGGAAGCCTCTGCTTGGAAATCTTGCAAGAATAAGCATCGATGCAGGTCACAGTCTGAGAGATTAGCAAAAATTCACTTTCCAGTTTTCCTTCTCCCATTGTGTCTCATGGAAAATGTCTGTATATTATGATCTCCAACAGCCTGATTTGGTCCTTCTACCAGAGTTGCCAAGATAAGGGGGTTTCAGGCAAAGCAAAAGCTGCAGATTTTAAGAACCAATTAGCAATAAAAAGCCATGACGTTAAAGGAGTTTTCTGAGATATCTATAAATCTAGCCAGCCAAACTGTTTTTCAAACCCAAAAGAGGTAAAGTTTACTGCAGGAGAGTATTCAAAGGAAAGAGTCTGAGTGCAACATATGAGATTAAATTCTGCTGTGCATGTTTTTTTTCCACTAGAACTAGCCACATTTACTCACTCTACTGATATTTTTTTTCATTTTAAAAGGTTATTCTATAGTTATGAAAAAGTCATCATCTTTTCCCATCCACAAAGTTTTTATTTACCTCACCAAATCTCTGGGATTCGCTTTAGAACAATGGTAGCATTCTCCTCACCATTTTTGAGCATTCAAAGGATTTTTTGGTAGTATGTTAAAAGGACCAATTTATGACTAAAATAATGTGTGTTTAAAATTAAGAGAAAAATATGCACATGAACTGCTTATCTGATGCATGACTCCATCTTCTATCTACAAGAAAAGGCAAGGTTTCATGGAAGCCCAGCTACTTGTGGCTTAGAAGAGGTTATATGAGGTGACCTCAGCCTCAGAGAGTCACAGCTGGTCAATCCCAACTGATTCTCTCATTCCTTTCCCAAATTTAGTTTTTGACACTGCAAAACCATGTTTGCCTTACCACCAGGAGCTGCTGAGACCTGCTCTCTTCTAAATGCCACTCTCATGTTTTTTAATATGCTATTTGATTATCTGTTTTGCAAAGCATGCACACACACAAAACCAACAGGCAGGTACTAGGAGTTTTTTATTATTCTTCTGTGTCTCTGCAGAGCTGGATAAATGGAGCAGGACAAGTCTGTGAGAAGGGCCCAGAGGCACTTATTAGACACAGTTGTTTCTGAAGAGGAGCTCGGCACAATAGGCAGCCCAGGAGGTAGGTTCCCCTCAGTCAACCTGCAGAGAGTTAAATTTATCAGAGGACACTGGAGAGGAGGAGAAAGATTTAAGGTTTTTAACTGCAAGAATAAGACTCTGCAGTTGATTGAGACACAGCTGTGGAGTACCTACCACAAGGGCAAAGGATGTGGCTCTGCAAAGTGGGTGAGCCAGTCCAAGAGACGTCCGACAGAGTAAAGGCTGGCCTTGCCTCTCTCCTGGTTGTTTCCACCACTAGTTTTGCACGTGTTAGAGTGCTTGTCTAACCCCTCAGCAGGCCAGTTCCCCTTGGAAAATAAGCAGAATATTAACCCATCAAAAAAATATGAATAGTTTCCTTGTAGGTTGCTGCAAAACTTTCTGTGCTTTCAGCCTCAGTGAGCTGTTAGATGTGCCAGGGATTTCCTGAACCAGCATGCTATTACCCACCTAGTTAAACCTGGGCCTTAGCCTGCTATCAAGGCCAAATTCACGTATCAGCCACACAGTAGTCAAAAATTGCATGATACTTTTCCTCTGAAAGCTGGCAGGGAAGCATTCAGACCCACTTACCAAAATTTCCACTTGGCCCAGCATGCTCCCAAAAGCTGGAAGCCAGGCTGCCTTTAGCAAAGAGCTGAAAGCAGAGGTGAAGTGTAACAGAGCTATAGAAAATATTGCTTCACCATCCCCTTTGGATGCCCTTCTGCCATCAGAGTGATAGATATCAGATATGTTTTGGGTTATCTGCAGCAAAAACCAAAATCTTGTAGATTATAGATTGGTAGGTTAGTACCTACTTTCATACTATCTTCAGTCTATAACATGGGAAAACTGCCTTTTGTCTTTTGCTGTTTTTTCTATACTTTTATTGCTCTGATTGCATCAGCGCCTCTTCTCTCTTGCTTTGGACTACAGATCAACGTCTCTTCTTCATACTCCTAGATGTTACCTGTAATATTTAGTCTATGTTTTCAGACCACTTTGAATACCTATTTTCTGGGGCACTAAGTATGTCTCTCTAGGACTCTCAGTATCAGATCAAAAATAACATGGCCACGTAATAAAAGTACTGATCCAATAAAACTCACTGGTTCAATGCTGTTAAAATGGATAGATTAACATTGTGCCAGCAGGCTTTGTGACTGATCAAATATCATCTGTCCACACTCTCATTATTTTGCTAGAACAGGTAGCTCTCCTCTTCACATGCAGTATAAAGCCCATAAAACTGGTCGCTGCTCTTGTCTTCTCTGACTGGTTCAATAGCGCTGAGCCTGGGGATTTATGCACGGACCAGGTTACATGAGGATTGGGAAGGGGATTGATCTGCTAGTGCAAAGATTGCTCTTTATAACCATGATATCAAAACTTTGGCCTGGGAAACCAGCCACACCTGTGTCTTCTTTCTGCAAGAGTTCAGGGCTGAGGCTGGTTGGGGTGACAGGAGTGTTTTGAATTGCTGCACATGCCAAACTTAATTGAACCTTGCACTGAATTTTAAATTTTGGGCCCAACACCCTACTCATGGTTGAATATGCCCATCGTTACCTCTACCATACCATCAGCTGTGCGGACTACATACTGGGTATGCTGCTCTTCAGTTAAAAGTTGGTTACCTACAGCATTCAGAACAATTTTTCAGTCTAGGGTTGTGCTATTTTCATATACTCAAACAGGTCTTTAAGCCTTATCTTCAAATATTGTGCTAAAAGGTGTGGAGGTCTTCATCCTAGGTTAGAAAGTTTGTAGAAGTTTCTAGTCTACTTAGTAAACAGCTTTGATTAGCAGGAGTAAACTTAGTGAAATTCTTACTTTCTAATCAGAAACTTGGGGGTCTTTCCACCTAAGGATAAAAAGCTGATAAATAGAAATTAAATATTTTCCTCTTCCTTGTGTAAAGTTTAAATGCTCAGCTGCTTCATGGCAGAATTCTTCTTAAACTTCTTCTTCCCATTTATCAGTAACTAGGAGATGGATTTTTCATTGTGGTTTTCACCACAACATAGTATCTATGACGTGTCATGATCCTACATCCACTCCTGCTTGCTTTCTCCTGGGGGCCAGAAGCTAGATTTGGCTCAGTGGCAAATCACTGAGGTGTCTGATAGCTCCATCTGGCACACGGGTCATAGAGCAAGGGAAAAAAATAATGCTTTGTCCTTCAGCTACATGAAATGTGAGCTCAGCAGGAGCTCAGGAAAACATCTGAAACCAGGTGCCTTGTGCAGCGCATGAGGATGCTGATGCTGAACAGCAAGGTAAGGATCAGAAAGTACAATCTGAGACTACTGGTTTGTCAGACTGAATTTCCTGGCTAGTTAACAGGCTTTCCTTCCATTTGTCAGTGCTCCGTCATTGTCAAAAGGTCCTTGTACTCATCTATCTCAAATAACCTTTTTTGTTTGTTTGTTTTTCTCTTGACTGTTTTTCTCTCCAATGGAACCGAACAGAACCAACTTTTTCTATCCAGCCTTTGTTTCTTCACATTTTTATACTTGACTTTTAAAATAATTATGATTAAAAATTATTATTATTATTATTATTTCCCATCCCAAGTTTCACTTTTTCCCCATTCAACATAGACATTTGGACCTTAATATCCCCACAGAATTCCTAATAAGTGTTAACAAACAATATTAAGAGAAGCTTCCTTCAAAGTGTCATCCAGCTGTCAGAATTTTTTAAAACTCACTAATATTACTTGAAACTTTGATTGCTTCAGTATCAGGAGCCCAGAATTGAAATTTCTTGTGACATCTTGCAGAAGGAAGAAATTATCTTTCAAAGGTCAGCCCAGTCAGACCTGAGGAGGCTAAGAGTTATTTTTATGAGACAATATGAACCCCCTTTCAATGCTATTGTCTTTTATTTGGATTGTTCCTTTTCTTTGTCCATAACCACATCAGAAAGCTAAAGGCCATGTCTATATGAGCAGTTTGGTTTATCATTGCAGAATGGTGCTGAAAATCTGATCCTAATGCCACAAGCAAGCCAACATACAAACCTCAGGAAGACTTCTCACTACTCTGTGTCTGGGTTTTTTCCTTTCAGTAACTACTGACATCTCTATGAAGTGCCTAAGGACCTTGTAATAAAAACACCAGTCAGCTATTAAGTCCTAGCATTACTGGTTCCATACTGAAACCAATACTTTAACTGATCCAGTTGCTAAATTTAGGGTGGAGTTAAGATTTGGCAACATGAAGCAGAGCCCCATGCTAGTCTGTGGTTGAAGGTTGCCTCTATGCGACCCGACTGTGAAGTGATTCCTGATCATTTATGTTTTGGAATCAAGTAAAGTTGGGTATGACCACCAAACCCTTGTCTGTCTTGTTCTTGGATAGAGAAAGAGGTGTGCCTTAGCCACGCTGATCTTATGGTCCACACAGCATTTGTGGACCTTAAGTGGGTAAGTTTTCACCCATGCTCAAATGTGGTGACCCAGAAGTGAGAAATGGGTCCCTCAAAAGATACAGCAAGATGATGCCAACCCATTGCAAGAACATGAAGGAAAGAGTTTTCAGTCAAAAAGACTAAATTCACTTATGGACAAACTTAAGGCAGATTTAATGATTTATTTTTTTTTTTTAGATGAACAATGATATAAAGAGTTCTGTGTTGAAGCACAAAAAAAAATGAAAGTCCTGTGAGGCCTCTCTTAATAAAGAGAATTTTGCCCAGAGGCAGCATGGAAGGTGTGACTGCCTCATGTTTTGGTGACTCTACAGTCACACACGGGAATAGGAACACGTATTTTCTTATTTGTTTAATATTTATGGCAGTTGATATTTAGAAATTTTGTTTTTTTCAACTATTATATGAATCACTGACAGTTACTCAACACTGGACTCTGCTCAATAGTAGGTCAAGAAGGCCGTGTGCTGCTCTGCCATCACATTCTTCATTCAGAGTTTCTCATTCATATCATTTCACAGGGGATTGCTCTGTTAACCAGCTGCTTCAGAAACTTGTCATATGACAACTGTCAAGGCTCAAATTCTTATTTTTTTAACATTGAACATAAAATCTCATTTGAATATAAAAATAGGATATTGAATGTATTTGTGTGTATGAATGTCTGCCTAAATATATATATGAGAGCTTTTCTGGTTCGCTCTAAGGCTCTGCCTCAGGCCTTTCTCAATCCTGGTAGCTTTTCAGTGAAAATTAAAAAAAAAAAAAAAGAAAAGAAAATCATTATCTTCAGAGATGAGTCTCTTCGCACATATAGTAGTTTTGCACTAGCCTCCATGGGAGGAACTGTAAATGAAATAAATTGCAAAGGTTTCCTAAACAGCCAGGCACAGAGAAAATAAAATAAATCAAACAAGTAACATTTCTGTGATGAAATCTGTTTTACAAGCCTAGCTTGGAAACCAGGGGAATCAGTCAAAAAATAGTAAACATCAGCCTGTGGTTAGAAACATTTTTTGAAAAAGCAGTTCCTTTTCCTTTGCACTTCTTTCTCCAAGCTCCCCCATCACGGGCTTGCTGGCAGTGGGATTCAGGGATAATCTCATGGAATACCTGAGGCGTAGAAGCCAACAGGATTAAAGCACCTCGTGCTCCTCAGCACGGTCATGTGATGACCTGCTGATCCCAGCAAAAGGCATCGTTTCCCAGCAAAGTTCTCACTTTGTTTGCGAATATATTATTCCTCCCCTGTTGGGATTCTCCCAAAGCATAAGGAAATAATTCACAATGTTTTTTATTAAAAAAAAGAAACCAACAAAACAGCTCCTACTAATAACAGTGGTATCTGAAGAAAACTGTGGATAACTCACATGCAAATTGCCCAACAGCAAAACAACCTCTGTCCCTTTGCTTCAAGGGACAACTTCACAGAATTTATAGCTTCTAATGCCACACAAACAGCTCTCATAAGGCTAATGTATAAGAAGAAAGAGGTGGGTGGTCTGGAGGCTGCCCAGTAACATATTGAGTAAAGAATGTAGATACAGTGTTCGCAAATTGCCTGATTGGAGAAAAACAGGAGTCAAGATTTGTTTTCCAGCTCCAGAGACAACTGCTTTAAGTGCTTTCTCCAAATCTATTGGTAGATTGCCTGCATTCCCCACAAAACTGCAAAGAAGATTTGAGTGCAGATTTCAGTGTCTCATTAACTGTCAAAGTGCTATGGATTCTAAGGTAAAAAAAAAATTATATTTTTCTGAAGAGTTTATTGCTTCCCTTGTAAAGTTATTTTGCTGTGTGCTGGCCCTGGAAAGGCAGCTTACAGTGAAATATAAAACTGCCAAGCCAAACCATTTATTCTTCTTCTGCCCTATGTTCACACTTAACCTGACCACATATTATGTTTATTTTCTCTTAAAAAAATAGATAGCTTACTCCCACATTGGGTTTTTTTTTTCTCATTCTTAGGTTTACTGTGCTTATTTAAGTGATCAGATTATTTTGGGTCTTTTTTTAAACAACCATTTACTATAAAGCTTACAATCAAACAAGGAATCTGAAGAGCTGACAATTGTTGCTGTGTCCAAATTTTAATTTTTACTTCCTCTCCAATTGCCAGAGGAAAGCAATCATGTGCTAGGCAGAAGATGAAAGTTTATAATAAATGCCTGTATTTTCAAACCTGTAGGGGGTGGGGAAAAAAGTCACTTGGCTTTCACCCAGAACATGTGATAATCAGATTAACCCTGAAATGTATTTTGTGTGTAAATGCATCCAGGCTAGGAATGGGGAAGGACATTGGAGGGTGCACTGTAGTAGAAGTCAGCAGTGAAGCATTCCTGGTGGAGGGGTGGAATTTCTTTCACAGCCAGGACTTTGGAGGGGTCAGAGAGAGCACTCCATGCACTGAAGTGTAACATCTATGCTCTCCTGCTGCTCTGTGAGGATGTCGCTGTTTGCCATGGGTTTTCTGCTAGTCATCCTTCAGCCATCCACCGGCCAGTTTCCCAGAGCCTGTGCAAACACACAGAGCTTGCTGAGGAAGGAGTGCTGTCCCCCCTGGGATGGAGATGGATCCCCTTGTGGGGAGCTTTCCAGAAGAGGGTCCTGCCAGAACATCCTGCTCTCTCAGGCTCCGCTGGGACCACAGTTCCCTTTCTCAGGAGTGGATGACAGAGAGGACTGGCCTTCTATATTTTACAACCGGACGTGTAAATGTGAAGGCAACTTCATGGGATTCAACTGTGGGGAGTGCAAGTTTGGTTTCTCAGGACCCAACTGCACTGAAAGGAGACTGAGAACAAGAAGAAACATCTTCCAGCTCACCACCAGTGAGAAGGACAAGTTTCTTGCCTACCTTAACTTGGCAAAGAACACCCCTAGCCAAGAGTATGTTATTGCTACTGGCACGTATACTCAGATGAACAATGGCTCCAACCCCATGTTCAGAAACATCAATGTGTATGATCTCTTTGTGTGGATGCATTATTATGCCTCTCGAGACACACTCTTAGGTGGATCCAATGTGTGGAGGGACATTGATTTTGCTCATGAAGCTCCTGGTTTTCTGCCTTGGCATCGGGTCTTTCTGCTGATGTGGGAACGTGAGATCCAGAAGATAACAGGTGATGAGAACTTCACCATCCCCTACTGGGACTGGAGAGATGCTGAGGACTGTGTGGTCTGCACTGATGAATACATGGGTGGAAGACATCCCACCAACCCCAATTTACTCAGCCCAGCATCATTTTTCTCCTCATGGCAGGTAAGGACAGTCCAAGGGGAAAGGGAAGGGAAAGGCTGATTTTGCCAGAATTATCCTGCCAAGTGAGGTGCACGAGCTGGGAGCTTAGCCATGCTGCATTCCCTTAGACATTCCTGGAGAGAAAGTAAGCACTACCAGAGAGCAAACTTAATCTTCATTTAGAGCTGTTTGTTTGTCTCTCTGCCTCTTTCTGACTATAGGATTTAGGCTGCTTGATTAAGAAACTAAAGTTAAGGTGGAACTTATGTCTTTGTGTCCAGACACGGCCTTTAGCAGACTAAACAGGCTTAGGACTGTTGAAGCAATCCGGTGAGAAAAAGCAGGATTTATATACACAAATTGCTAGCACACAACCAAATTGCAAGACAATTGGTGACTGAATGATGGAAATAGACAAAGAGTTTTCAGAGGTTCTACTCCTCTCCCAGTGCTTTCCTCTCTCCAAGAGTAAAATACTATCTGATGAAGTTTTTCTGCTTTCAAATGAAAAAAAAGAAAAAAAAAAACCCAAGCAAATAAAATAAATCTTTAGATTTCAGAAGAAGCAGTTGTGTAATTCACATCAGTAGTTCAAAAGATATATAAGAAGTAATCTCTGTTGTTCAAAGGAACTAAGAAGTAAAGTCAACACCTATTCCTGCCACTTAAAAGCACTGCAAATTAAACCAGGGTAAATTTTCATATTTACATAGCTGATGTGTTCTCATATAGCTGAACTATACTGTGCTGTTCTAACACCGAGAGTCTCTAGGTTTTTTTGTCTCTTGTTCATTACTGCCACATTGCCTAAAACACAGTGACAAAGGTCTATTGGCTTCCATAGACACACTCCATCATGACAATAGCAAGAGTCCCTTCTGGCACTGAAGTCTATGATTATGTTGGTGTAAATCTATCTTTGTTCTATTTATTTCTGTAGCAACAGCCCAAATGAAGGTTGGGCATTTTTAGTGATTTAATGTAAAGTGAAAGAGATACAAGCTCCATCAGCTCTCTGATATTCTGGTGTTACAAAACAGCAACTAAGTGGGCTGTTTATACTGTATTTAGTCTTGATTTGTGTCCTCTGAACAATATAGACTTTGTATGGACTGTAAATTCAAACATTCCCATATACTCTAACTACTCTATTTTACAACATTCTCCCCCAAACAGGTACCTTTCAGGGATCATTTCCAGGAGAATGTTTGCATACAGCCACCTTGTTTGGGAGGCTAAGATGGTTTTAGTGACATAGACATAGATTGTTTCACACTGTTTGGCCTCACTGCCATCAAGTAGATATAGCTACAAGCATGTGTGTTCATCCCGTTTCCCAAGATTCTGCTCATTTCTAGCAGCATGCATCTGGATGAACCCTCCTAACAATTAGATTGCATTACCAGAATGAAGTCGATCTGATGCTGTTCTGCACTGCATTGAATAAAGACTTATGTGAAACAGTACAAGTGTTAAAGTGCATTAAGTGAAACTAAAATTGCACTGGTTACATGTGTTAAGTGGAGCTAGCAATACAGTGTACTGGATGAGATAACCAAGGTAGTAGGAGGCAGGTAGCATAAAGGAATTAGCAAGTTGCTAGCAGAATTTTCTAAAAGACCTGGAGGGGTCAGATAGTTATGTTTAACTCATTTTTATTAAGGTACTATTAATCATATCCAAATTCTTAGACTTGATCCATCCCGGTCAGTTTTATAACTTCTAATTTAAGGTCAGCTCCCACAAATATATTCTGAAAATATAGACAATTCTTTAAGAAACAAGTTGTTTTAACAGATATTTTTTCTATAACTATAACAGATGCGACAGTAACAATTGTGCTATGTTTAAAATACATTCAGTGTCAGAATATTTATGTAAAAGCACCTAAGTCCTTTGCTGAAGTTTTCCAAGTAATTTGTGAAAATGAGTGCTTATCACTTATATTTTTGAGCCACTTCTGGAAATGCTACACTGTTATCAAAATTTCCAAAACAGGGCTACAATAACTTGACCTTCAAAGGGAATTATTCCCCTTTAACATCTTCTATCTATGTATATCTCAGCTGCCTTATCTAGAGAAGGAATGAAAGAGATTGAACAGATCTACATTTTCAGTCAGTGAGTTTGGGGTGAAGATACAACACAAACTGGTATTTCTTTATTAGCTTTTAATCCAAATTTAAACAATTGCTTATGATGGAATAACTTGGTGAATGCAATTACTTCAAGTAGCACAAAGTAAGAGATCAGAATCTCACTCCAGAAAATTAAAAATAGCCTTAGCTTGAACCGGAAAACAGCCATAGATCTGCTGTAGAATATGCTGATTATCCGAGCTCTGTAGCTAAACAGCAAGAGAAAAAAATAAAAAAAAAAGAAAGAAGAAAAAAAAAGAAGAGGATCCAGAAATGTGATGGAATTTTTAGGCTTTTAATAAGCATTCAAAATAAAAAGAGCAAAAGAGAAACCTTTTGAATAACACATCTATAATATGGTGTCTTTTTTAGAATTTTAAGTCTCTTCCCAAAGCATAACAAAACAATGCCTGCTATGTTAGGAAATAGTTATAGATTTATTGAAAAAAGGGAAAGTGCCTATTTGCAGAACAGCATCTCTCCCTTTTTTTTTAATCCCTAAAGAAAGGAGAAAATACTTTATTCCATTGAGAAGTTACCATGGCAACATGGATACCCATGAATACATGCTGAAATTCTTGCTTTTGCCTTACTTTTTCTTCAACATGCTGCTGTTACCACTAAGCTGAGTGAATTATCTGTCCACATTTTTCTCATGTTTATCATCTAAGTGAAACTTTTGATTCCTGCCTCTGTTTTTACCAGCAAGACTATCGGGAATTTTTAGTGTTTTTATTTGTTTGCTTGGCTCATGTTTTAGCGTAGGTGGAAAGGATTTTCTCATGTTTTCAGTTACTTGTTTGTGATGATTCAAGTGCTGCATTCAGAATTAGGACTGCATGACACCTACTAATGCTTTACCAAATTTCACAATTCCATGCTGACTTAATGGAAGGTTATCTGGGAAATGGAGATCTTCCATCACATTTTGAGAGTTTTTTGGTTTAGCGCCCATTTCTATAATTATTCCAGATAATGGTTTTGCTAAAAAGATAATTATTATGTCTCACTTAAATAGTAGTGGGTGAAATTCTGCTTTCCTCTGCACCAGGTCTAATTTGGAGAAATAACTGAAGTCAGTGGAGCCACAAATGCATAAAAAGCCCTCTGCAAATAAAAGCAGAATCTTTTTGCTGGTAGTTAACATTAGAGTTTGGGGATCCCCAGTGTGCTAGGCAGACAATGAAGAAATAAAGCAGGAGAATTTAACTGCTGGTTTAGGTTTGCTATTGCAGTAAGCAGGGTTCACCACCAACTTCAGCCCCCTGTATCTTGTCTTTCCTACAAGAAAATTTGCTTGAGAAATAATTGCATAACGTGGAGAGCTGTCTGTTCTCAGATGTGCTAGTGTAAGCCTGCAGCCAATTCTTTGTTGCAAGCACCGAGAATTTCCCTTAGCACTTCATTCTGTATCACCCTGCAGAACCACTTACACCAAACGCAAAGCTACTACAAAAGGGAAAGAAGTTACACAAATATAGAAAATGGACATAATGCTCCTGAACTAATAATGACAGCACTTTAGATCCATTACCTGAAAATATGACTTCATAAGAAATACAAAATTCAGCTATTCAGGCACAGTTATTTAATTATAAGCAGTTTATCAGGGAGCTGTATTGCTAGATGAATAGTCTGAGAGGAACATTTGAAGCACTATCTTATGTCCATCTTGAAGAACTGCAGGAAATTTTCAAAAATACAAACATCAGAAGTCAACAATTATTGATTCTTAAATCAGCCAAAGTCTTATATCCATCTGCTTGTGGACTGTGGACACCGAAGTATCTCATGAACTCAATGACTTCATTTTTTATCGCAACTTAATAGGTTTTGGTGCCAGCTACAGGCTGGTAAATTAAAAAACCAACATCCTCTGCAAAAGAAGAGTTTATCAAGATTGGTCTCCTGATGATATGCTTACATGGATCACAAATTTGAAACATTTCCTATTACAAAGAGATAAGTGTTCACATGCCACACCTCTGTACCCCAGCTTGAGGGAATCGGGATCCGTGCACAGCAGGAACAGCCACTTGAGTATCCTCAGTCTCTTTATGTCACTGTAATCTCTTAGTAATTCCCCTTCCTCCATGGGATCATGAGTGGCTGACAGCAGAGCTTGGCCTGAGGTTGCTCGGCTGTTCTCTAGCATGTAGCCATGCTTGCTCAGGAGTTGTGTAGTGTAAAAGATAAACATCTTCAGAGGTGTATAAATTAATAGATAATGAATTTCCCAAAAAATTGCTTTTGTTAATAATTCACCAGAAAAAGAAACCTACCCGTGGAGAGTTGCATCTTTGTGAATGTGAGGTAGACATGGAGACAGCACCACTGACATTACGGCTTGGAGACAGCCAGAAAGCAGGGAACCGTGGTCTGCCAAACCAGAAAGTGTTAATGAATACTTCAGCAGTAATGGATAACCGAGTCTCCTACTCCACCGCAGCACCATTTTGAGGTGCTGAGAGGGGTGTAAGTTACCCCTCAGTTCTGGGCTGCCTCTGAGCAAAGGGATGGAACTCAGTCAGTTTTTACTGAAGGCTGAGAAAATACCTTGAAGGCTCTGGGTTTGTTTCAGTGCTGTCAATTCATGTTTGTCTCATCTCCTTTTAGCCTGAGTTTCACAGCTCCCCCAGTTAGTGCATATGCTGTGGGGGTCAGAAAGATCATTAATGACCTTATCCTTACACAAAGATGTTTCTTAGAATTTCTTTGAAGCTTTGCTTTCCAAATTATTTTTTTTTTCATTCAGTCCTATGCCTGTTTTACCTTTCCATTCCTGCTAATATTCAGGAGTACATGAAGAACCAAATATAAATATATGCAGCCTTTTAAAATTTTTTTAATCTGCTATAGATACAGCACCATTTAAAGTTCTGCCTATAAAAGCAAGCTCCCAAAGTACACTTTGTTCTGTTGCAGGTTATTTGGGGATTTCCTTGAATTTTCCCAGTTTGGTGAGTAAATGGCTTCTGGATGCCACTTATTAGGATTAGATTATGCCAAGCCCTAATGCGGCCAAAAAAGGAAAAATTAAACCTCTTTACAATTGCCAAATATTTTAAATCCAGCATGAGGGCTGCACTTTAATGCCATTCCCAAGGAAGAATGTGAGAATAAGTGGAGAAAGACGGAGAAAGACAGAGAAAGGCGATGAATCAATGCAAAATCTCTTTTGGCCACGTAGTGGGAGCCAAGGCTCCAGTTCAGGAGTCTAGACTTCACGTAGGACAAACGGAGATGTAAGAATGCATCAAGGAGGGCCATGAAGTGCCCACATCACACCCTTGGAGAGATGGGATGGGTGCCACAGATAAGCAAGTTTTGTGGTTGCTCTGGCTGTAGTCTGAAGTGGTTGTTTTAGGCTTTATTCATCTGGAGCACTATGAAAAACATGCTGATATAGTTTCTGGGCAGGGACAGAAGTCCTGCACAGTGGGTTCAGAAAAAAAACAGAGCAAGGTACCCACTCTAAAGAAAGCAGAGGTGCAGATTAACCCTTTGGGTGGCTGTACTTCCCCAGCAAACTAAGGAACTTCAGGTCACTTTTTAAGTGAGCGGCTATTTCAATACCATAGAAAATTACCTTTTTCCAAGTGTTCAGGTATATATTACCTGGATTGCATGTCCCTGTGAGTACAGATCTGATAAACCCAAAGCAATTAAAAAGAATTTGTCACTAAAACTCTGAAAGATTTTAATTTAAAAATAGCAAAGGACTGAACACTGCTGAAGACTCCTGTAATGTAATTCACTTTATTTAGGCACAGGGGCTAGCCTGTGCAAGCAGTTGTATGCTAAAAGACAAAAGGGTTTCCCATTTCTGAAAAAGTGTGAGACAGCAGCAACGCTTCCACACATTTACAGTCTGTTCTCTAAGAAAAGATATAGAGATTTGTGCTAAAGATCTCAACTGCAGTACATGGAGGGATTTTTTTGCTGGGTGCTACAAGACCCAGGAGCAATGCTGTGTATTCTGGACTGCCATCTACCGGCATTTGTTCTTCTAACTACTTACATAAGCTTTTCCTCTGAATATCTTCCTAGCAATTTCCCTGGAGCCAGTGAATTTATGCATGCGGGAAAGTAGGCATCGGATGTAGTTTGAGCATGAAGCTTTGTCCAGGGTGAACTGAGAAATTTGCTCAGGACTGTCCTGAAAGGCAAAAAAGAAAATAATCTTGTGTTAAAACAGCATGTTTCCAGTAGAAACTCCTCCCACTGAATGAAAAGAAGGCAATGACACGACCCATTTTGTGTGTGCTTTATGCAGATTACATCCAGAAAGAACCATTTAACCGGCCTACGTTCTGTTACCACTTACCTATGACATGATTGATAGGACAGCAAATTATAGCTGCAGGATAAACCCATAATTTATATTGCCTAAGTTACACCTTTCTGGAAAAGCATCCTGCCTCATCTTATGGCCAGACTTTCATTTTTAGTTCAGAACAAATAGCAGAAGGTCACAGAGAAGCATTTTCATTCTTGGCCCTTATGTTGGCATTTCTTGACCATGAGTTACCAGGTGTCTTATAGCATCTGGCTTTTGTTTAGAATGAATTTAGTTATTTAGACAGGGCTACACTGAGACATAAGTGGGAAAAAAAAATAACACTCTAAGCCTCATACCATTAACAACTGCATGAAATCTCACTGAAACGGGTAAACAGAACTAAGGGGAAATGCTCCTTTGTTAGATAGATTTGAGCACTCATTGGAAGATTCCCTGTCTGAATATCTGAAAAGTTGGTCTTGAAGGCAACATGTTATTCCTCTTTAGGACTCAACAGAGATATATCCCCAGGGCAGTGGGGAGAGGACAAAAAGATAGAAGGCAGAGAGAAAAAGAGAAGGTAGAAAAAGACATGGGCCTAGTTAAGAACCATAAGAAACAGAGCCTAACAGAAAATCCACATGTATGTAGTTTCTGAGCCAGGTACCAACTGGGAAATAGGTTGAGCTCCATCAGCCAATATGCACTTGTTTTTTTCACGAATGCACTTCTAGGAACATAAGACTGTGCATTTTTATAAACAAAGAAATTACTAGAGCATCTCCCTCAGCCTGAATCACCCCCTTATTTTCCTTCTGACAGGTATAAACTCTCTCAGTAACACAAAACAATCACAGAAACAGCACAGTATCTATGTTTTGTTTTTGTAACTATAGGTCGCTCCCTGTCACTACCTCTCCCTTCTTGGTGGGCATTCTTAAAAAAAGACTTCTTAGAGGCAGAGTCCTGACCCCAATCCCTCTTAGAGGCACAAGCTTGACCCACTTGGTGAGCTTCTGGGGGGAATGTGTACATGGAACTCTCTGCTGGACTACCACCTTCAGCCTCCTAGGGCATCTTAGTAGTTTTAATAGACTAGGGTAGTTTTCAGATAATAGAGAAGTCTCTAAGGACAAATTTCTCTGATAAGCTTTCTTATCTCTTCAAAAAAAAAAAAAAAGGAAAAAGAGAAAAAAAAGAGATGAGAATAATTTATTCATTATATTCATATTCATAGGAAACTTATCATTTAAGAACTCCAGATTTTTAAAAAATCTAGGTTATATCACCCGCTCCGACATACATTTTCTGTGAATTTGCGGTCAAATCACTTAGAAAAGGATTCATCTCATCTCATTCCACTCTTTCAGAAGTTAGTTAGGCAACAAAGCAACTTGCCTTTGGCTCTGTCTTTAGTCACTTCAGAGGCACATTCATGCCTTCAGGGTGTGATTCACCCCATCCTAATGCAGAAGCAGAGCATTAAGTTGAACACTCTTAATTTTGCTTCCCTTGCTAACTGCAGTCCAGAGACAGTTTTTGCATTGATTTTTTACAAATTTTATTTCATTGCCTTAGTCAATGGAGAGAGTCAGGCACCTCTAGAGATAAGTACATCTCACCTACCAGACATCTGGCTTAGAAGGGCTGAATCATGCTCTGGAGATGCCTCTCTCTATTGACTGCAGAGATTGTCCTATAAAGTGTTGCTTCAGTCTGGCAATTTGTACACAGCTAGTGCTGGCGAAATGAATCTCCCACTCATTTCCTTCACTGACAGAGAATCTCGTGTTTTTCCATCCCATTCACAGCGGATATGATTGCTTTCACTCACCTTCACATTCCTTGTTTCGGTCCATGAAATAGAAGTACACCTCCAGGGTGAAAGAAGTCTGTAGGTTTCAATGTTATGTGTTTTCTCCCCTATGATGTCTCACTCAGTAATGAGACCTCTTTTTTCTCCACACAAAGTTCTCATTAACCATATTGATTACCTGCTAACGACAGAGTCCTATATTTTGAAGAAATCTCTGTGCTTTGGAGTTTTATTTGTTTTGGTGGGTTTTTTAGGGGAAAAAAAAAAAAAGCAAAACAATAGACAGCAGCTTTTGTTCAGAGCCTCAGCCTTACCTCTAAGGGATACAAAACAACTTCTGGGAGTTTTGAGCCATTGTTCCTCTGTTTCATTTTCATAGACCCATCAGCTATGTCACTATGCATACCCACCAGACCCACTTGCCTGATCTTCTGCCTGTCCTTGTGTCATTATATTTTTCTGCATCCTCCCTCCTGGCTCTATGTCAGGCAGGTTCCTGAATATAAAGTAGAAATATGATTTGCTACTTGTACTAAGTCCCTGTAGGTTTATTGTACCAGAATATGAAAAAAATCCTCCTTCTTATTCCAATCACTGGCCAAGCAGGGGATGCAGTGAGAACTGCTATAAAAGCTCATAGTCATCAGAGGACCCACATCCTTATGTAACAAATAAGTTTATTGTGGCTTAAAAAGATAATGAGCAGCACCTTAGTGATGCTGACAGTCTGTGTGGGCACTTCCAATCCATGAAAAAAGTGGAGGACTTTGACTTGGCCAAATCAGCTATGATTTGAAGTTGCATTGAGCTACTTTGCTCTTCTGGAAATCTCAAATTGGACTGGTATCTTTCACAGATCATCTGACAAATAATGACTTGTTCTGTCATAGTAACTGGACTTTGCTTGTGGACCCAGAACATTTATATAAATGATGCTGGATTCTGACAGTATTTAATATCTGTATTCATCTCACTATTTAAGGTCCTTTCCCAATACTCATCACTATGGTATCTCAGCTGGTGATATATGTTCATCCCCACAGCAATGTCTTTTCCCATTTTGTACCTGTAGCACCATCAACACATAGTGAAACTAAATGTCCATTTGATCTGACAAAACACAGACAGATATTTTCAGAATAAAAGATTTTTTTTTTTCATAGTCTAAGGCAAAAATTCCCCCTCTTCCTGCGTGGGGAGGAAAATCTACGATTATGGCTTTGTTCAGTAGCCTGCTGCAGCCAAAAAGCCTCCATTTAGTGACTGCAGAAGCAGATTTAACTCCATTTGTGTCCTGCTGCATCGGTAGGTAACAGTGATTTTAGCCTCAGTGACTTTTCAAGGACATAGATGAGAATTGATGCCTTAGTCTGCATGAGTAGTTTCAGATACAGACAAGTGTATTATTTCCAAAAGTGCACTCTAGTAGAGGGGTGTCTTCCATGAAATAACCCAGTTTATATTAAAATCATAAACAGAAAATTTAAAAATTTATATATATTCTTGCAACATACTTTTAACATTGTACATTTTCTTTGCTTCTTTTAAAAAAT
>JAHREE010000094.1:6364193-6526421 GCA_033628505.1 Tringa tobata | reverse complement strand
CCATGGACTTATGCACCTTAAGGTTCCTTAAGATGACTCGAACCTGATCTTCTTGTACTTTGGGCAGCTCTTCATTTGCAGAGCCCCAGTTTTTGCCTTCCGTGACTTGGGTAGTGTGGTTTGATCATATATTAGCTGAATCAAATATGACCTACTTTTCATGTCCCAGAGATTTTTGCTTGCAAGGAACTGTGCAAGGGCCAAAACCATGTGATATAGAAACATCTATATCAAAGTTAGTGTGAGGATAAGAAAGCAAAGCTTTTAATATGTTCTACTCTTAATGTAGCATGGAATGCCATAAAGCTTTCTCAGTGAAAAAAAATAAATAAAAAATAATTAACTAGTTTCTGCTCTAAAACCAGTCAAAAATGTGGAATTTATCTGCTGAAGCCAACGGAGAATTCAGACATTAATTGACTCCAACTCTGGACATAGCTGTGCTTTCTCCCTTTGATAAAGGGAACCACATGAAGTTTGGGAAAGAAAAAAGTGACATTATTGAGTAGAGGTTTGTTCACTTTTTTCTCCCATGAAATAAGTGTATAGATGCAAAGGGTGGAAGGAGTAGAGAAAAGGGAATTAAAGCAATCAAGCCATGAAATAATGAGGGTCTACCATCATGCTGCTAGTATTGTAAACAAAAGCAAAGGCACAGTCTATGGAAGTTGTGCAGAGTCACATAGAGTCAAAACAGACCACTCACAAAGCCTAGAATTCAGTATCGTGGCTGCTCATTAAATAACAATAATTCATGAGTACTTGCAGAAAAAGGACAAAACCTGCTTTTTGTTAATATTAAGTCTAAGCTGACAACTAAACAGTCATAGATCAAGTATACCCCTTTGATACAAATAGAGACATTTTCCTATTGAAAACGACAGTAGCTATTTGAAAAAAGGTGATAACATAGATATTCAACAGAATTGCACAACGATCAGGAAAGCACCTACAGTTCCCAAAGAGCCTGGAAGAATTAATTTTAACTCTAGAATCAGAATCAGTGTTTTGTCTGATTAACGTATTAGACCCTTTCTCTACTGCTGTCTCTTTGTCACATTAATATCATGGCTAGCAAGCACAGTCACAGCTGGTCTTTGTTAATATCATAGTGTCATCTGCCAATCTCACTGAAGAGGGCCATGCTTTAATCTGAATAATGGCAATGGCACTGTGTCTGAAAAGGGCTCTTCTGGATCAAATTTTACTCTGAGTTCTTTTGTTCTGTCTAACAACTCTTCAGAAGCTGAAGAGTGTACATCATTCTCCTAATTGAAGTTATGAAGCTCCAGGTCACCACTGTGGTCATTTGGAGCCCTCCAAATGCCATATAAGTCATGTCATGGTTGCCACCAATAGGTTCTAGTGGATGTCACGTGATTTAGATTAATCCTTCAATAAACTGGGGGAAAATCTACATGTTCTTGAAGATGTATGCAAGTTAGATATGATACAGAAGCCATACAGCTTAGGTAGCTACAGAAGCAGCATATATTATCTTGATCATAGTGCTGCATGGCTTCTGGATGCTTCCAGTTAGCTCAACACAGGGGCAGACTGTGCCTATTTTATCAGCGCCCTCTTTGACACGCACTGTAGCCCTTTCAGAGCATCCTAGGATGCTCTTATATGTCATTCAAGAAAGGAAGAAAAGAGATTGAGCAGCTCCTTTTCTCCTAGCAGTGAAGGCGGACCTTTGCAAGTCCTGTGATCCATGTGGAGGGAGCCTGGGAAGCTGAAACACAGGGAAGAAAAGCTCAGTGGGCTAAAACTGAGGAAATGAATGTCTCCTCCTTAGAAGCTCTGTAGATGTGAAACCATAAAAACAAACAAGAAATCTAACATTAGATCTTTTCTATACTAGGGGAAATCCTGTTAAGAAAGTGACTGTGTTTGTTCATAATCCAACTCTCAGTGCAATTACCAGAGCCCACATTGTTGTCTAACTTTCATAGCCTTGCTAAAGGAAACCTACAGTGCCCAAGCACTGGTATGTAAGAGACTAAAGGTCAATAGAGTGATGTTACCTTTCTTTCCACAAGAATATGTTATTAGAGCCTGAGATCACTAAAGTGAAACTGTGACCACAGCATTCAACAATAAGGGGCTCTTTTAGTGATGAGTTTCTCTGAGTGTGAGCCAGATGTAGCTCAGCAGGCATTTATCTATGCTACTATGGAGATGGAGCTTATTTCATCAGACACAGTGTTATTCTGAGACAGCTGCTTTTTTTTTTTTTGAGGATATTTTATTTTTTAACCTGAATTATTTCAACACTCAACTTTACACCAAAGGACCACAAATGGTCCTGTCAACCAACCAAATGGTCGGTCCCTTCCAACCCAAACCATTCTAATGAATCTATGATTCTGTGCTGCCTCCTCAGAATAAGAGATGGCTGACAGACTTAGAATTTCTTTCTCTTTATGAGCAAATTCCCCATTTGAAATTATTTTATTCTCGGCAACTTCAAATGAAAATCAATGTCTTCTAAGTTTTGCAGAAAGTGACAAAAGCCATTTTAAAAAAAAATCTAAAACTCTATACCACTTTCATTATCCATGTATTAACTCATGACACATGTTATCAAGTCAAACCATGTCATAGCATTCCACTGTCTGTCAGAATTCTGGATTGTTACTGCTGTTCTGTCATGAAATAATGGAATAAAACATCAAACACTTCAAAATGTAATTTCAATTTGATAGGACATTTTCCTTGTTTTTTTTTTTCCTGAGAGATTTCAATTTGGAAAACTTTTTTTCAGTATTTTCACTGTGATCCATATAGCTAGTGAAAAATGGTTTCTCAAAATGAGATTTGCCAACACAAAACTTCTAATTAAAAAAGTTTTAGCCTACAGCCCACATTCCTCAACCAGCTCAAACTCTCAGTCTCTAGGTAAATTTATGCTGCACATTGAGAAAATGCTGTCAAGATGCAGAGGATCATTACCAGAGAACTAGAAAGACTGTTGAGTCCAGACCACAGTGAAGTTCTAAAAGAGTTGTTTTAAGAAAAAAAAAAAAAGATGGTGACATGATCTAAATTAGATAATCACAAACTTTCATTTGCTACACCCTCCTGGGCCAAATTCTGCAGATCTTGTAGCTACCTCACTCTAGAGAGATTACAGTAATAACACTGCTTGTGAAAATATGTAAAATTTAACCCTGAAAAAAATCCAGTGAGATTGCCAATGGCAGAAATACTCCACAAACATAAGACAGAAGAACATCTCTAACTTCAAAGACCAGCAAGGGTATGGCCTTAAAATTCTTATATCTTTCTTCTTATTTTAAAGTAAATGCACCTATTTTACTTGAAGTACTCTAAAATGTGAAATCCTTATTAAAAAAAAATCATCCTCAGGCAGAGTGAAACTAAGCATATCAGCCATTTGGACTCGGACATAGAATCATAGACTCTTTTAGGTTGGAAAAAGCCTTAAGAACATCAAATCCAACCATCAGCCTAACACTGCCAAGTCTACCACTAAGCCATGACCCTCAGCACCACATCTACATGTCTTTTGAATACCTCCAGAGATTGTGACTCCACCACTTCCCTGGGCAGCCTGTTGCAATGCTTTATAACCCTTTCAGTGAAGAAATTTTTCCTACTAACCACTCTAAACCTCCCCTGGAGCAACTTAAGGCTGTTTCCTCTTGTCCTATCACTTGTTACTTGGGAGAAGGCTGATCCTCCACCTCTCTACAACTTCCATTCAGCTAGTTGTAGAGAGTGATAAGGTCTCCCCTCAGCCTCCTTTTCTCCAGGCTGAACAACCCCAGCTCCCTCAGCTGCTCCTCATAAGACTTGTTCTCCAGACCCCTCACCAGCTTCGTTGCCCTTCTGTGGACATGTTCCAGTACCTCAGTGTCTTTCTTGTAGTGAGGGACCCAAAACTGGACACAGTACTCAAGGTACATTCTCATCAGTGCTGAGTACAGGCACCTCCCTAGTCCTGCTGTTGTTGTGACCTAAGTGCAGGTCCCAGAACTTGGCCTTGTTGAACCCCATACTATTGGCTTCAGCCCATTGATCAGTCCTGTACAGATCTCTCTGTAGAGCCATCCTACCCTCAAGCAGATCAACACTCCTGCCTAACTTGGTATTGTCTGTAAGCTTACTGAGGGTTCACTCGATCCCCTTGTCCAGGTTGTTGATAAAGATATTAAAGAGAAGCGTCCCCAGTATTGAGCCCTGGGGAACTTGTGGCCAACTGAATTTAACTACATTCACTACAACTCTTTGGGCTTGGCCATCCAGCTATGCTACAGCTTCCTATACTGGCCAGATAATTTAAGAGCCCACTGCCGTCAGGGACAGCCCTGCTTCTCCATGCAACTTCCTCTGTCCAGTGGTCAGTTGCTCTCCCTCTTTTTTTGGTGCCAACACTGGTTCTCTTCATATCCTTGCATGAGATACTGTGTCTCAGTTGCCTGGGAAAAAAATTGAGATCCTAGACTCCAATGTAGTTTTCTGACAGATTAGTGAGTTAAATCAGCTCACAGAAGGACTGACAAGATCTGCAGTTAACGCATGGGAAGGCACAGCATGGGGCAAGGCAGGTGGGGAAAGTGGTCTTCCTCTAGCTTGAGTCAGGGAGTTCTTATTTCAGCTCACTGCAGTCACAGATCTGCAGCCTCACCTGTAGAGGTGATTTTACAGCAGCCATTGCAACAAAGTTTCCTGTACTCTGAAAAAATTCTCATGTTTTCACATATTCTTTTTAACTGACTCTACCCCATTTCATAGTATGTCTTCTTGAACAGATGATTTTGCTGAAGTCTAAAAAGTCTGAGAGAAAAGAATAAGACCTAGGCTAATAAAATGAAGTGAGACCACAAAATGCTTTTTTTTTTTTTCCCCTTCTAAGTTTACAATTTATATGGAGTTTTCATAACAAGAAATCAGATATTAGAGCTTCTCATGCGCATGGTTAAACATGATGTCAGTTTTGACACTGATGGAATGTACCCAAATTAAGTTGGAACTGGAGGGTGAGGCTTCTAAATCTCTCCCACTTACAGAGCTTTTGATTACTAAGATAAATTGCTTGTGTACAGATGTTCCATGAAAAGGTGTCCAGAGCCAAAATAAGCACTCTGTATATTTTTTTATAATGACTAGATCAAGTGTTCACAATATATTAAGAAATATTAAGTATCCCAAGTCTGATATAAAGCATCTAGCCTTCTGTCTAAACTCTGCATAAAGTCTATCTTCCCCTAAATATATTTGTAATGCAGCTGAATATAAGTGGGACTGTTGCTTCAGAATGACATTCAGATAGATCATTTTCTGTTAATATTCACAGAAATATCCTAGTATTGCTACATCAACTGATGCCAATGATCACCCACTGTGGTCATCAGCTAAGAAGGCCAAAATTGTTGCCATCAGTTTCTGTGAGTTCTAGCCAAATTGTTAATGTACATCATTCTTCATAGCACATTTGGTAATATTTTATTCTGCTGTTTCTCCTAGTAAAACCTAGGTAACACAGTATTTGCCATTAGGCAAATTTCTGTGGGCAAGATTTTCCCTTGGAGAACTTCTGCCCATTGCTGTTTATGTTGCCATGCAATGTCTTCAATAGTCCTGGACCACGCCTGATGTACTTAAAACCTGCAGTTATCGACAGGCATCAACATGTTTCTTTTTCTTTCCTAAGTCCAGACGCACTCCACCTTGAAGTCCTATAATTTTCATCATAAGCCAACTGTACCTCCTCCATCCATCCTGATTATGTTTTCATTTCTGACTTCCCTTAAATATCTCAAAATCTTTGTTACAGTCAGAAAGATGGATGGTTATTACAGTATATTGGTTCCTAGGTGCCACAGCTATGATTTGATCCTTTTAATTATCAGTGTTTTTATGCCAGAAGCTTTTCCCTTGGTTGAAGAGGTTAGCAGGCAAGGCAAAGCCCAATGAGGGAATTTCCCAAAGAGCTAAGATCTTTCTTTTCCCCACCTTGCAGACTTGATAAACCGCAACAGTTTTGGGAAAACACTGAGGATCAGCACAACAAGCATATTGTTCACAGTCCTTTTCATTTGGTTAATAATTTGTAAAGCTGCTTTAGTATGTCTTCACTATGCTTCACTATGGTCTTCACTACCCTGCAGCTTACAGAAATTGTGAGAACAAGATGTCTTCAGGAGCCAAACCAAAGAGAAACAGTAGAGATATTTGGTAGCATGGGTTAAATAGTATGACTAACATCAGGTTAAGAAACAGATTGCAAGGACCACATATATTTCTGGTTTTATTCTCCCGGAAAATTCCAGAGAAGCATCAGATGGTTGAGTTGACTTTTATTAAGAGCCCTTACAAGTAGGGAGGAAGCTTGGCTGTCAGCATGCTGAGAAGACCTACCAACATCAGAGCTGAGGTATGGACAAGCTACCAAAATAAAAATTAATGTAGAAACTCATCTTCCAGTATTTCTTATTTGAGAGTTGGTCTGTGTGACCTCTTCTCAAAGCCCATACCTTAAGTGCCCTCCAAAATAACAGCAATCCACAGACTCATCCTGCAAATCTGACTGTGGGAGATTATTGATTATTTACCCAATACTTTTGTAAATATTATAGCTTGTATTGTGTTGTCTCCTATCAATAAAAGAATGTGTTCTATTGAGACAAAAAATATTAAATGACTGAGTATATGATGAGACACAATAGCTTGTTTTGTCTTAGGAACCTATAAGTATAGAGATCAAAAATGAAAATAAAATGAATAAATTTTCTCAACATGAATAAATGTACACGCATAAATATCTGCAGGGATTATGTTGCCTTTTAAGAGCCAGAAACAATGGACAAAGAAATTTAAAAATATAAAGCAATTAAGCATTACATTTGCTGACATGCTGCATTAGCGACATGGCAGGAGTTTTAATTTAGCTTATTCTAATTTCATCTTTGCTATGCCTTTGAAATATATTAGCACTCCTTTACATGTTTTCCTAAACCCTTGTCTAAGAAGCTGCACGTAAATGTAGTGAAAGTAGGTACTTTGATCTTCAGTCTTACTGGAAAAAGAATTATACTCATTGTCATATCGGCATACGATTTCCTCTTACACATACAGGTTTTGCTGATCCACGGACTGCAATATCAAATATATCTCAAAGTGGTTTACATAATGCACTTCACATCTACATGAATGGCTCCATGTCCCAAGTACAAGGCTCTGCAAATGATCCTATCTTTGTGCTACACCATGCGTTTGTTGACAGGTGAGTTTAATTCTTTTTGGTAAACTTAATTTATGTTATGTTTTTACAGTGTGCTTTTCACCTACAATTCAAAACTGCAAATATTTTACACGTCATTGCATGCACAGCATTTTCAGACATGTAGAATTGAGCTCTGCTATTTTTTGAGACCAAGTGTCTTTCCTACCCTGGCTGTATGTTCACTGGATTAAATATAATTTGAAAAGTTGACAAATGCATTCAATTCTTATTACCAAGTTAAAAATAGTTCTTCAATGATGTCATCGTGATTAATATAAATGGATGTGTATGTCAGGAAGTTTGGACCAAAAGTGCCTGACTCATTTTAACACAACTATAATCAGTTGGAGCAATTCCTTTACATTTTAAATGTCAGTGCTGTTTTAATTTCTATTCCATAAGGAAAATCCAAGTGTTTTATTCATAAACAAAGAGGAAAAAAATCCGTATTTCAGTATGACAAACAAAATTGTGACTGTCTCTTGATGAAAGAGTACAGCTGTGGAGAATGAAAGGAAAGCAAACAGAAGGATATCATGTTTCTTAGTAAGAAAGGGTAGGGGAACACAGTTTTCCAAAAGAATAGTGAAATTGCTACATTAAGGACAGCATTCCAAGACGTAATGGTGACCTTAAAAATTTCTCTGTTGTTATAATATATGCAAATGGCTATAAACAATTTACTGTGGACTGCATTACACTAAACTGTGAGGACTGAAGGGCTATAAAAAAAAAGTTAGCTAAGCAAAGCCACACAAACAACACTTGTTCTGGAGCAGTTTATATTTTCTTCCTTATCTTCTTCTACTTTCCCACCATGCACTGATCGTGACTTGGCTACTGCAATACTTAAAACAAAGGAACTATTTCCCTGCACAAACATGTAGGACTCTTTCACAAATTTGCATGCTCAGATACCTACTGACTGAGACCCTGCCTGCACACAGCAAGGCACTTATTCAGATGAAAATCAAAATGGTTCCTTTATTCAGGTCACTGAAGAATAGAGCACGGGAGGGATGCAGATTACATCTTGCAGACATCAACTTGCAGTGAAGTTCTTTAGTTTCAGGCAGTTTAGCTCTTATATAAAACTTTATTGTATTCAACCAAAAATCTAGTCAGTGTAAAAGACAAATTTGAAGTTGGGCTTTTCCTCCTTAGTTTATATATTTAATGAGCCTAATGGCTGTGTTCTTCATACTTTACTCATCCAGAAATAGGGTTTCTGGTCTAAGCGGGTCACCCAGGCATCAGTGGAATGGTTCTTTCAAAGGCTGACCCACCTATCTTCTGCTCTTAATACTGTAGGGTATAATTAGCCTTCTGGAGGTGTCAGTTTTGAAACTCTTTTCTGTGAAAAGCTTTTCTTCAGAACATTTTAAAAGTTAAACGATGTAGCTTAGCTGTGGTTTAACATATCCACCCATTGACTCCTTGACAGGATGGATGCACAAAGGTTTCAGGTGTGGATACAAATTTAGAGTTTGGCACCTGGAAATTAACTTTCCAACTAAAAAATGGATCAATTGAATATTCAGAGAAAAGGAACGCAGAAGGGAAAGCATTATGTTCTGCAATATCAAAGGAATTATTTTTCTTAGACATTCATACTTGTATAAGACCTACGCATCTCTTAGCTCCCACTCACTGCAGGGCTTAAGTAGCACCTTGGTCTTCATGCCGACCCCTCCCACAGAGGAATTACAGCTGTAGTCAATATGAGCCCCTGGAAATACTTTTCATAACTGTAGTTGTTATCCATTTCAGAAGGCAAAATTATCTGCAAGAGATAACATCATTAAATCCTGCTAGTGCTGAGGAAATAAATCATTCCACAGTCACTGTGGGAGCAATACAGATATCCATGATGCAACCTCATCCCATCCGTGGCAGAAAGAACTTACTAGTGCTCTGCAGCTGCTGTATATATGGGCTTTAGTACACATGGATGTAAAAACTGATAATAATGCTGCCTTTTGTATAAGTGACAGAAATGCATTAGCATGATTAGGGTTACTTAGCAGCCTTATCCATGCCAGATTAATCATGCTTTTAGTTATAATTAATAAGTAGGTGACTGATAGGTACATACAGTACATTTAAAAAAACCCTGTTCCTCTCCTACATCTACTTTAAATCTGAAGGGCTGTGAAGAAGTTCTTTTCTGAGAAGCAAGTAAAAATACAAAGAAAGAAGGAAATGCGAAAAACAGTCTCCACAGCAGCAGAAGTATTTTTTTTTGTGTCCATATTAACTTTTCTTATTTGGACAGAACACTTTTGAGCTGATTTTTGTAACTACATCGGGCCAACGGACTTTTAACTAACTTTTTAACTAAATCTTCTGCTGAGGACAGTCTCTCTCCCAGGCCCTGGTAAGGACATTGACAGTTGTGAGATGGGGGTTTACTGGCAAAGGGTGTAAAAAGACTGGACACCAGCAGCTACAGGTCTGCTGGGTCTTGTTAAGGCAGGGAATAGCTCTGTGTCAAGAAATCAAAAATGGTCCAACACTTTGAGCATCCATGTCGGACCCAGAAGAGGGATTCCTCACTCCACTGCAAGCTCCTTGGGTGAATGTAGTTTGTAGCATGTAGTTTGCTCTCCCAAACTCACGTCTCCTGGAGATGTGTTTCGTTTCCATTGATTTCAACAAGACTTTTGGGGAGCTGTTGATCTGAGCTTCAACTAACCCATCTGTAAAGTGGGTGATATTAGATGCCTACGCAACAGGGACGCTGTCAGGGTAAATGTATTAACGACTGTGAAATGCTCAGTTACGACCATAATAGGAGTGATAGAAGTAAGGCAATAGATCATTGGAACTGATTTTACATAGAAACATATGGTACAGGGGAGGATAAACAAGTGTATACGGAGTCTGCTGACAGGTGTGAGCCAAATGTTAGGAGCTGCTTTCCAAACTGAGCAACAGTCAGCCTCCCATCTGCTACCCCCCCCCAGCCTTTCCTATCTGGGCCTGATGCACAAAATGAGGGAAGGATGGACAGAGCAGAGTTGTAGTTGAGAAGATCTCTCAGGTGAAAACCAAAGTGTTTCCTTGCAAACGTTGTCTTTTTTTTTTTAGGTAATTTTCTTTCAACAGTGCAGAAGTATGAAGGTACCCAGGCAACATGTTTCTTATCAATGACAAATCAGTCTCCTCACCACCTTATTTGCTAGCTAGAAGACCTAGGGGTCAGACCTCAGTGCTTGGTAAAAACAGATGATCACTCTGAAAATTATTAATTGTTATTGAATGTCTTTAAAAAAAAAGAAAAGGGAAAAAGATGCAACAAAATATAAATTCAGCAAAAAAGAGAGCTTTTTTAGCTCTGTGAAGCATTTCTCTTAATTGCAAATCTCTTTGCTATTCAGATACGCTCTACAGTCAGCACAAGGGAATAACAAGGGAGGAGTCAACCCACTCAAGCTGGAAAGAGCAGCTGCACAAGCAGGGAAAGCAGGGTCCCACAGTGCCGTTAGAGCTCACTAGGGTGTTTTCTTTCCTCTGAAAAGGAACTCTTTGTCAACTTTTCAGCCCCTCCATCCCTACAGCGACATAGTATCTTCATCTCTTCTCCCTGCACTTCTTCGCATTGAGTGTTTCTTCAAACTTTCTTCTCATTTGTCATGTACTTGTCCCTTCCTTGACTTCCACATCTCACCACAACAGTTCCTGTCACAAACTGCAAGGCAAACTAAATTGCAATGGGGAAAACAAGTTGCCATTAAAGATTTCCATTCTACTTTATATCTGTTCAGCAGCTAGTACATCAGGGCCCCAGTTCTCATCTCATCTAAGTTGTGCAGTAATGAACAGGGTTTATTACAATAATATGGATGACTTTCAAAGGCCTTAATTTTAGAACAAGAAACTTAGAACTGATTTTCTAGAGAAACGTAGTAGAGTGTAGACTTTCAGTTTCTGGCATCTCTAAAATCTAGATATTTAGGATTAGCCAGACGCAGATTGTCAGTTCTAGTGGTACCACCACCACAGCACCTTTTACTCCAGCTGTCATGAGTAACCAAGCAGTTCAGAATACTGCTGCAACTGTCACTGCATTAACCCAATGCTCTGACCAGTTGTTTTTCTCTGTTCATACCCTTTTGCCATTTCTTTGCTCTCTGTCACATAGGTGAACTGCTGGTATCCATTTTCAAGGCTCTTCACTGCCCATCCCCAATTCATCCCATATTTATTGATAAGGAACTCACCCACCCCTTCAATAAGCTCATGATATCAATCTCTATCTATACATCTGGTCGATGTCCAGACAAGACCCTCCACACTCGAATCCTCTGTTTGGGGATTGTTCACCCTACACACCCACAGATTCAATCACCATTCTTCCTTCAGCATGCTACTTGCAGAAAAATTCTCACATTAGGAAGCTGAAACCACCACCACTTTGTGGGTGGGCCGTTGTGGTCCCACTGCATGGTTGCCTTGTCCTCTTCCCATCTGTTGTCCCTTGTCCTATGTGTATATTAGTTCTGCCATTGGGGACTGTTTAAGGGACTGTTTAATTGTGCTGGTCTGTGCAGCAGCTGGCATATTTGTAACCTCTGACTATGGATCTCAGGTATCAAAGCAACACGAGCAACAGGAATTAGCAATTGCTTCATTTATGATCATATGAAAAGGAAATGGCAAGAAATAGCTGGATATCTTTGCAATGATCTTGTTGCTTCAGTTACTCTTTTGCTTGCTGTCACACAGGACTAAATCCTTGCATAAGAGACAAACCTTTAGGTATATGTGTATGTGTATTTTTGTATGTGCAAATGCACTCTGCTAAAAGTAATCCAAGTCAAGCATAAGTTCACATCAGAAACAGAGGGAGGGGATGCCATACAGAGGGACCTGGACAGGCTTGAGAAGTAGGCCCCGTGTGAATTTGATGAAGTACAACAAGGCCAAGTGCAAGGTCCTGCACGTGGGTCACAGCAATCCCAAGCACAAATACAGGCTGGGCAGAGAATGGATTGAGAGCAGCCCACTCAGCAGGAGAGATTTAGATGAGATATTAGGAAGACATTCTTTACTGTGAGGGTGGTGAGACACTGGAACAGGTTGCCCAGAGAAGTTGTGGATGCCTCATCCCTGGAGGTGTTCAAGATGAGGCTGGATGGGGCTTTGAGCAACCTGCTCTAGTGGAACGTGTCTCTGCCCATGGCAGGGAGGTTGGAGCTAGATCATCTTTAAGCTCCCTTCTAACCCGAACCATTCCATGAAACGGAGACACCCTGATTTGCAACTACTTACATACATGCACACTTCCAAGCGGGTGCAGGAGAAACTCTCCTACGCATCAGCTTCAGAGCCCAATGAAAATGCCACTAATTCTGCCTGATCGAGGCAAATGTCTCCATGCTGCTCAGCTACGTCAGCTCCCATGGACTTCTCTGCAGGATGCTAAAATAACCCCTTCTGCTTCAGTGGCAGGCTAGAGCTGGGAGTCTGGCTTGTCTGAGGATCTAACAATAAAATTTTTCTTATCACATTGCTTATCAGGAAAGCGTTAAAATGAAAAGCATGTATGGAGCAATCTGTTCAAAACTATATTAGAAACCAAAATCTATACATCTTGTTTTGTATGCCAGCAATGGCCCATTCCCTTAACCAGCTTTCAGTCCCAGAAGACTCAATAAACTTACCTTCATGCCAGTCCCTTCTCTTTCCACTGCTAAAAAAAGTTAGCATAGTATCAAAAGTGATTTTGTTGGAAAATACTTTAACAAGAGTAAATTTGATTTTCACTCCCAGGAGATGTCAAAATAAAAGCTTCCTATTTTTACTCTGTTTTTGAAACAGAACATTTTCATTTTCTCTTAAATGTCATCTCAGGTTTTTTAAACCCAAAAAATGGCATGAGAAAACCAAGTTGTTCTCTTGTTTTGAAATGTTGACAGGAAACAAGAACTTTTTTTAGCAGTTGAAAACTATTTGCTTCAAGAATTTGGAACATTTGGAGCGAAAGCATTTAAAAAGAATCATTAGAAATTCTTGTAAGGCATCACTAGGTTTCCAGACTTGTTTAATACATAAAGTAAGATTCATTCCTTACCTTGAACTGTCTCCAGGGGGAGATAACATGGACAAACATGAGGTCTAGGCAGTATTATCCCCATTTGGTATATAGAAACTTAGACACACCAAGACAAATGACTTAAGCACAGCCGAGATGGATATTGTAATACAATGATATATCAGCTAATAATAAAGCAGTGCAAAAATGGAGAAGTCACTGCATAAACATTAAGCATGTGATTAATTTTCTCCCTTGATACGGGCACAGCCAGAGTCCAATTGCTTTCTGAGGTATGTTTGCAAAAAACGGTGACACTGCCTAAAAGTCATATTTTTCTGGAGCTGAACAAACTATGGCTTGTAGCCACACGAAACCTGTTAGACAAAGGCAGGTCAAGAGGCTGCCATTACCAATATACCTCCTCCCACAGCAACAGTAAACCCACAGCGCAACTTCTGCATCGTGTCAGCTCAGGGTCTTACTGTCTGTGCCAAGCGCTGTATCCACCCAAGCGCCTGCATAAAGGTGAAGTCATCTCCATAATTATCCCTGGCATAAAGATGAAATGTGGCTGAAGTCCTTCCACTCAGTGAAAGCATGAATATCTCTGAGCTACTGCTATGCCCAGGGGTAAGCAAGTACAGCTTTTATGAGCGAAATCCCTGGGGTTTGCTCCGGACCTAGGGATGTTTTGCACCATTTCCAGAACAGAGCTGAGATGATGGTGTGAAGCAGAACAGCCCCTAATGCTCCCAAATACTCTTTACCTTAAAAAAGCTTTTGCATTTTGCTAATATATCTCTTGATATCTGGCAGCCAAGTGAAATATTGTGGAAGCTGGTAAGTGCAACAGTCATTTCTTACTCAGGATGCATGTCCATAACCTTTAGTCTGTCTTTTACAATTAAACATCTGGATTATTAAGTGCCTTTGCACAAAAAAAAATTGAACTGTGTTCAGCATGCAGTAGAGATGGCAGGAGTGGGAAAGGATTGGTGGGGGCTGTATGGTTTCAGTGGGACTGCATACAAATGTTGAATGCATGCAGGAAGAATAAAGAAGGGGAAAAAAACCCACTTCAGAAGCAGACAGGGAAGGCAGCAGGAAGCCAAGGACAGCTGGAGAAGCACTTAGATGTGGTGATTATGGAGCAGTAGCACAACATACAAAGATGCCACCATAACCCATTTTATCTGTAGGGCTATAAATAGTAAGGAGCTTTGCGTAGGAGATTACCTTAGACCTTAGTCCCTTGTCCCCTTGGCTAGTGAAAGCATCAGCATCGGAGCTGATGACCTGCTTTCATGTGAGAGAGAGGTTAAAGAGAGCATCTGTTGCTCGTTTGGTGGCCAGCACGGCTCAAACCATGAATCAGCTGTAGTCTTCTGGAGCTACAATGCAGACATGTCCTTTTGAGCCTCACTTATAGTCAGCAAAGCCTATAGTCAGAGTCACTCCCTAGTGACCAGCTCAGGTGCAAACGTCTCTTATGAGGCATCTTTTTCTCTTTTGATTGGATAAGTCCACTCAAAATATTTCCTTTTATCTCTGTACAACACCTAGAACAAAGGTTTCATTTAAACTTGAGTTCAGAAATTGCTATAATATAAACACCCACAACACATGTAATCTAATGGGTGTATGACCCATTACTTGTGTATGTAGTAAGACTGAGCCTGAGAAAGATACCTCCCTGCCTCCAAAGCTCTTGGAGAAAATAAGTACATTCTTGCAATGCATCCTGAGTGGCAGTTGGCTATCAGACCTCTTCTCTGTGCCTTGTGTGTGTATTACATGGGTCCCCCTGTGAAGAGAGCCCTGATCAGCATGCACAGCTATGTCCCACCAGTAGACTCGGCAGCAAGGTAGCCCAGCTCTCACCCTTCTCTGATGCTTAACAAAATCACCTCATTAGCAGCAGCTGCTGTGCTGGAAGCCACCAGCCACAGAAAACAGCTCTATTTTACCAGGAGGAACATTGGAGGATGAAAACTGCTCTCCAGCAGAGTGTTTTCTGTGAGGGTGGGCCAGGACTGATTTTGGTCACAAGCTTTATTGGCACACAAGTATGAGACACAGAGCATATCAGTACTGAAGTAGTGAGAAACTCGATCATGGGAATTTTTAGAAATGAAAGCAAGGAAGGATTTGTCTTAATTTTGTTACCCCTTGGGGACATCTGCAAATATGCAGGAGGACATACGCTCCCTCTGTTACCACAAGCCCTTGGCTGGCACCGAAGCTGCTAGCCTTCCCCTCTTAACCTCTCAAGCTAAATAGCATGTTAACAAGAGCTACTCAGCTTGTTTGATGGAGCTGACTCACTCAAAGTGGGCTCAGTATGTGGGTAGAGCGAGTTCACATGTACTGCAAAATACCATATAAATATATCCATGGAAAACAGAGTGTAAGTGGGAAGGTTGGGGTGTTGCTGAGAAACACAGCTCCCCAGTATCTCTCCTTTCATATCGCTGTGTCTGGGGTTGAAAGGAAAATCATACACCAAGATACTGAAGCTGGACTCTGTCATCCATTTCAATAAGGCTGGGCAGGTCCTGCTACTGCAGTTGCAAGTCACCCAAAGGGTTGCAGGAACAGCCTTGGAGGGTCACACCACAGGTCCATCTAACCTGTACCATGGCTAGAATGGTGGCCAGAAGCAAAACCAACCCTCCTTCAGAAGACCTCCCTGCTTTGCCCATTGGACAGACAGGGGCTGAGTCTACATAGTACACTTGAGGTTGCATCTGTGTCTAAAGTAACCCACGCTCTTAAATAAGTCCTCTGCAATCCACAGACAGACCATACAGAGTCAGAGAGAAATAAGGACAAGGAGCAGACTCTGGAGAAAAATGTTCTTTTTATCAATTAAGCATATATAAAACCCCTAGTGCTGCTGATCCACCTTGCTTTTGGCGAATGGCAAGAGGAAGCTTAAACAGGCATCTTCTGGATGATATGTGAAACACAGTAGCTGGCAATCTCACCTGCCATGTCATTGTTCAGGATAGATGTTTATAATGACCCATTCTGCTCTTAAAAATCAATAATATAGGAGGTTCTGTTCAAATAGCCCCATTTAAAGTGCATGTTTCATATCACTCTTAGGGCAAGATTTTAGTTCAGCCAACGCAGTTATAGAATGGATCGCTTTGTACACTACGTATTATGCAAGTGATTAGTGGTTTTTAAAAGGAAAGGTTACTTTGCCCTGCAACTTGGCAAGAGCCACATGGTTAGTCTTCACCTATTCTCTTAATGCTGGAGGAGGAGAAAGCTCTCCCTGTGACACAGCGATCAAGACAAGCTCTGATGCAGACAGCTAGCATAGCGTTGAATTTCCTTCCTGCAGCACTTCTGCAATAATAGCTGCTGTAATTGTTCAAATTGTAAAAAATCACAAGAAAACATGGTACTTTTCTCACCCACGTGTAGCTACCTTCTATTCATCAGAAGAAATTATCACTTTGCTGCCGTAGATGTGATTTATATATTACATGCCCTTCTGAACCTCAATAATGACAATCTCTCAGTCTCAAAAGAATTGAATTACAGAGCACAGGAGTGGGTTACAGAGAGAGTCCAGCTACCTCCACAGCAGTCCATTTTAATCGGCTTGTTATCTTTCTCTTCAGGGGAAACTAGTTATTAAACTTTGGAGCAGCTGGCATTTGTACTATCTCTTACTTCAAGTGATGTTTTTCTGTTAGCTGCAAACGGTGGAAAGGATGAACCTGAGAAAGTTAACACAGGGTACACACTCCAGCAAACATTAACTCTTTTTTTCCATGCAACACATGACTGCATTTATATTTTCTTATTTACAAAGCACACAGGACACACCATCATGGGTTTTGCAGTGTTGGATAGCACAGATCTAAATCTGAATGAGAAACAAATATTTCTAGCCAAAATTTGCCCTGCTTTGACAGCAAGGTGTGAAACACACACAGCTATTTTGAGGAACAAGAACGTCTCTTCTGTACCTCAGAAGAGTCATTGCTGGCCTTCATTGGTGTAAAACAGAGGCTGGCTTGACTAAGAAAAGTGATAGACTTTAGATCAGGTATCTGACCGAATCTCAGCCTTGTGAAGCCACACCTAAACTCACCATTTCTTTCCAGCAGAGGTGAAGAATAAGCTTCTGCAGCTTATTTAACAAAGCTTGCTTTGTTAATAACTGGGTTACGATGAGACCATACCTAGTCCTACGCCACAGAATACTGACATTCTTCTGCACAGATTCCTACACAATTTCCAAAACTCAACTTCTGCCTTTAGTGTCATGAGGGATGTGTCATGCTCAGCTCACCCATTATCTACTTCTCCAGCAGGAATAAAGCTCTTTGTGTTTTAATCCATCAGCAACCGATCAAACATAAACTGGGCTCAGCACTTGTTGATTCATCCTACCCAATTTTCCAAGAAAGCAGAAAACCAGAAGATTTCTGTGAGGTTCATTAACTGGGAAGATGGGTTACGGGGCTGCCCAGCAGGTCAGGTTTTGTGCTATGGGAGGTGTACCCAGGACTTTTACACAGTGAAGTCAAAGCCCCAAGCAGCTGTATGGGTTTCCTGGGAAGAGTTAGGCATTTTGCAGTGTGACTCATGGAAATTGGCATAACAAAGGGGAACAGAAATGCAGGATTTCAGCAGCTCCATCAGAGAGAGGAGTGGCACTTGGCCCTACACCACCAGCAGCAGTCTCTGCTCAGGATAGTTTTGTCTGAATTCTCTGCAGGCCTCAGGTTCCTGAGGACCTTTTTTCACAATAGAGGTCAGAGGATCTGCTGCTTTTTTATTCTAGAAGAGAAACGTTTGGAGCACTACATGATTATTGGAGCAATGACTGGAAGCTGTATAACCCTCTGCACCCAAACGAGCATGCTAAGTAGCAATGAGAGATCCAACCACATCTTCTCCAAGTAGCTGTGGATAGTTAAATTTTTTGACATAAAGAGGAACACTTTCAGCTACAAAATCTGAAGAACCTTTCTCTTCCCCTTATCCTACAGAGGTGTTGAGGGCATTTTGAAGATAAGGGGGGGAAAACTGCTCTAAATCACATTGGTGGTGGGAATATTAAAAATATCTCTCATAACCCCAGCATTTGCAGTAATCTTGAAGCTTTCAACAAAGTAGGACATGGGAAGAAAAAAAAAAGTGGTATCGATAGTCTCTTAGCTGAAATTGGTTGTGTGGAACTATACCCTTACCATCTCCCTTCCTCTTGTTTCCTTTATCTGACACTCTCCAAGCACCCAGTTTGTACAGTGCCATGAATGAGAACAAAGGAGATGGAAGGAAGTACATATGCTTGAAGTGGGATGGTGAAGCAGAGCAGTGCCAAGATCCTCAGGCACCACATGGCTCCCCAGCTCTGGTGGTACTTTATAACGGGTGGGAAGGTACCAGCATGGTGCAGATTATTATACCTCATCCAGAAATGGTGCTTTAGGAGGCAGTCTGCAGCCAATGTCAGCCTGAATAAGTAAGGGGCTTGATGTCATCTGCACATTGTCCCTCAGTGTTGTGGGTGGTCTAGTCCACTGTGGTCCACAAAAACAACCAACCTTTTCCTTCAGAAGGTGGAGTAAAGGGAAACAACAAAGTAGGCCAGACCTTTCCTGAAATTCATATTTCAGAGACATATAATCAACCTACACGGGAAAATACCCTCCAAGAAAAAAATCAGAAGCACAGCTTTATATGAGGGAACAGCTACACTGGCCTAAAACATCCTTTTTTGCCTGTTTTGTACAATATTGTGTTTAAAGTGTTAGAGATTGTCAAATCTAGTTGCCCAACAGTGGTATGGCTACCACAGCTCCATGTTCTTGGGTCCAACCATTAGCAAGGCTGAGCATGTATTCCCAATAAGCACACATACACACAAGAGTTATATCTCTATATGCATAGATATATGTGCTTGACTAGCTACACAGATCAACACAAGAAATACAGCACTCACACAAATTCCAGCACTGACAATCTCATCCTCTTGCTGTCTTTGGCTGGCCAGGGTGAAAGCTTGTTATGGGGAAATACATATATTTGCGTGTATATATATATACACATAAACATAAAGTCTAGATCACCACATAGCTGTGGTTAGATACCAAATCTACCCAGTGATTGCCCCTGGATCCTCTGGTCTCTCCAGGAGCTGGTCCAGGGACTGGGAGATGTTCCCCAGCATCTGGGACTGGACACAGAGTGAGCACCATAACCCAGGGCCGTCCTCAGCAGCGATTCAGCAGGGGAAGAGGCACAACCTCAGAGGCCTTGGATGTGTTTCCCACAATAATTGAGGGCAACATCTTAATTTTTAATCAGACACTTGCATTATGACCAGTGCAATTTGTTTACAACCTGCCTGAGAGTCCCTGTAGTGTCTTTAGCCAACTTAAAGCAAAAAGAAAAAAATTGACTCGGCAGTATAACTGCATACATTGCATACATTGGCAAATAGTACAGTGCCTTGACTTTACAACCTCAGCATTAGCGGCTCTTCCAGGACTGAAGCACCAGTGTTTCTCCCAAATGCTTGGGATGGGAATTACCTGAGGTGACTTTGTAATACCAGCTGACAAGTGCCAACTTTTAAAGTGATGACTACTGTGTAATCACAGTCCTTGGACTGGCATTTCAGCTTTCCTCAGTTTGTTTCCTTTTCCCTTTCTTTCCAAATGCAAATACATGTTGCTTGCCAGATTTCTTCTACAGAATGTCAGATCTCATGATACTGGAATAAATTGTATAAATGAGCTCTAAGCAACTATGTTCTGCCTCCCTTCTGCCATAGTAAGCCTGATCTAGTCTCAGTCTCACAACTGTAAGTGAGGAATGAACATCTGTGTCAACTCTGGCACAGCTAGAGACATGGCTTCATATCTGAATGTGTTAAAAGTTATTAGTGGCTTACAAAGTTGCCATCTAGCAGCTGAACCATTAGTACTGTCTGTGTGCAGGCTTAGCCAAGGCATGGATTTACCGGGCTACAGAGAAACAAAGGACACAGTTTCACAGTTGCTTTAAATCAGCTTAACCTCATGTATAGGTGAAGAAGAAGAAACCGTCCTGCTCACCAATTAGCGTTACCCAGAGGTGCTCGCCTCTGTTCCTCTCTTGTGCTGATACTGGCCACCATGCCAAAGCATGATGAATCAGGTCTGTGACTTGATCTCACCTCAGCTGTCCCAGAACAAATGAAAACAAATGAGATGTTTGGTTTTAAACCAAATCAGTTCCTTAATGCCATTTATGGCATGGTTGTGCAACAAGAAAAGTGAGGACAAGAAGGTAGGAGGAGAGCAGGACTGTGTTCTCCATAGTGGTACGGACCTAGAGGGTCCATGAACCTTCTCCGTAAGGGGACTGTAGTTCTCCAACTCAGGACACCTGCAGTGTCACACATGTTCTGGGTCGTGTGGCAGAGGAATTCATATAGAGTAACCAAACTTTCTTCTTGCCCCTTTCCCTTTCTCCAACTTTCCTTAATTGCCAGGTGGAACACACCGGATTAAAGTCTTTCTTAGTCCTAGAAAATCTCCCTGAAGAGCCAGTTGGGTTTACATGACGTGTCAGTGTATCTGTGGTAGTTCAATACAAGGAAATCTTTAATAACAGATATTTAAGGTCTGGTTTCTCCTCCTACACTGCAATCAGTCAAACGTATCTCTGATCATGGCTGTGGAGGCACACTGTTGGGAAACAGCTCTTAGGAGAGACACTTTTCAAAATGATAAAGAAAATACCTACTCTCACTGTTTTAGTCTACTTTTTCGTGGTTTAAAGATTTTTTTCCTGTGAGCAGCATCTTTTTTCAGAGCACACAACACTATCTGGAAGAGTATGAACTTATCCATCCTGTATACAGCAGTGCTCTTATACTCTGCTTGATATTTCCCACTGGCAACATAAACCCATTTATTTCTTGACTCATCCTTTCATTAGCTATAATCCCATTGCATATATTATTCATAAAATAATATGAATTCAGTAATATATATTGGTGGCCTTTTTTTAATCATCCTCAAATCAATCTTCTTCCCCCCCCGCCTTTAAACCAAGGGTGGTGGTTTTTTTCAAATTAATTTTCCACAAAGGCTCATTTCATTTCAGTTTGTATAATCTGGTATGTATGGAGCAGAACAAGGAAAATATTCAGGTCCATTTATATGCAATTAAATGGAAGTGATATATCCATGTCTTTTATAGATGGCTTTAATTTTCTCTGTAAAAGCACCTTACCGCACTAAAACTGTTTGCAAAAGCAAAGTATATTTCCCTTGAATGAAAATTTAAACTACCAAAGTAACAACATACCAGGTGGGAGTCTTTATTACTTTTTACCAGATACCAGGTCTTTAGATCTATCAGTGCTGGTACACAAAAGTATTAAGTTCATTAACAGTTAGAGAGATCTATATACAGATTTATGGCAAAAAACTTAAATGAAATTGAGACTCCATGCTTTGCAATGGTATAACCTGGCTCCAAGAGGTATCATAGTCTCATAAGCACAAAGTGTCCCCATCAGTTGGGGTCCCACTCCACTGCAGTGTGTCTGGGGTGAACTTAGACAAGTCATTTTTACTCTGTGCATGTTTTCTCTAAAGTAAAACAGGGCCTCTAACACGTTCTAAAATTTCTCTAAATATGCAGGAAGAATATACTTTGCCTTTATAAATTTTTTGGGAATCTTTCCAACCAGATAACCTCCCTTAGATCTCTCTGCATCAAGCATGTGGCTTCTGACTGAACCAGAGAGTTTAAGTGACAGTGAATTTATCGTGTCCCTAGATCATTTTTTTTCTATCCCTTTTGGTTCCTTAGCCTCTTATTCAGGATATGCAATTTGGGCACTTTGATTTCTTCAAGCAAAGGAGGATGTCTTCCAGACAGAAACCATCTTTGCTTTAATCTAGGTAGAATTATTTTTTAATCTGTCCAAGGCCTTTTTAAATAAAAATTCTTTCTTCCAAGTCACTTTTACTTCCCACTGAAGACGTACAAAGGGCATTAGGGCTATCAGGAGACTGATCTCCATTTCAGTTAGTTCATTTCCATATTTTAAATTTCGATTTCATAAGCCCTGATTGCCTGTGACCCTTCTAGGTGAGAGTCATCACCCTGGAGGATTTACGGTTTATTCCTACTAGATCCCGAACTGGGTTCTCCCTATTTCTATTCCCTGAATGAAATTCCCAATGACTTTTTATTAGCTCTTCTCTTCTTTCCTTTATCCTGCCTTGTCTTCCCCAAGCACATTCACATCCCATCTGCTCTCTTCAGCACTGCCAACATCTCCCAAGTGATGCCACTCTAGCTGGGATTGCAATTCTAAAAAAGTCTCCATGTCTGGAAAATATCACTCCTACCTATATAAATAAATAATTGTCTGCTTTTCCTCTTTTGTCTAAATGCCGAGGAAGAAAGTAACCAACCAGACTGCTGTAGGAGTCAGGCAGATTTCTCTCTCACTGAATTTCTGCCCAGTAGTCTTTTTGCACAGAAGAAATATGGAGATTGGATATCACAGAGCCCTGATTTCATTCTTAAGTAGTGTCTTTTTTTTAGCTTTATTCTTCTTATTTCAAAAAAGGGAGGAAAAGTGGAATAAAATGGTCCTTTAAACATCAATTAAAACATAATGCTGCTTAGGCTCTCAGGTCCAGGGGAGGACACAGGTGTTCATATGAAGACAACATAATGGCAGTGGTTTGCCCAGATAACCAACATTTATAGGGAGTTCAGGTACGTGGCAGAGCCACAAACCTGGCTTTTCTGCCAGTAACTTTGTCACTTCACAAAGGGACCAGCTAATTGCATCAGCATTTTGTCTCTCTGCATGTAGTTTTAATTCTGCAGTCCTAAGCTCTTCCAAGTTTGCAGCTACTGAGCAAAGCACAGAAAACAAGTACATAATTTCAAGGTGCTAAAAGGAAATAATTTAAAATGTGGCTGCTTTTAAAGGAAGAAAAGAAAAAATTCTACAGTAAAAAAACAACTCAACAGTAAGTGGATCAACATTGGATGATGAGTACTGAATTCTCTTTGTCAAGGAAACTACATGTCCATTATCGAATAAAGCAACTGTTTCTGTAGACCAAGGCACATAAAAGAATTGTCAGATGATCCATCGTAGCTGTTCAGATGTGTTCTCTCTGCCTACAGGAAAGGGTAGCACTGCACGAAGGAGAGCACATTTGAAGTTAGCTTCCTTAAATGTAGCCAGAGATTGAGAAAGTACATTGTTTGAGGAAAAAACTGTCCTACAATGTGTAATTCAGTGGTCCCAGTACTCTGAAAGAAAAGACAGTATGATTATTTTCTTCAGATATACATTTTTTGGGGCCCAAGTCTTTTCAGTTGAGACAAGTCCCCAAGGATAGGAGCATTGTGTCAATGTCACTACCTGGCTGATAGCAAAAGCCATAGGTTACTTCAGGTTTTCAGTTTTCCTTAAAAATGTATGAAGAGAGTTAACAGCCTCAGCTGGGGAATCATAAAATGTAACTCTCTGATATGAAATGGCTTGTGCTGCCCAGGAAGAACTATTTGTATTTCACAGCAGAGATACAGCTTAAGTCATACCCTGTCCAAGGATTTTCTCTCCAACGGGGTGCAACTGGGAGGTTTCTATTTCCATTCAGCTGGGAAACTTTTCTCTAAAGGCAAGGATAAAGTTCCTTCTTTCATAGCTTTGCTTACAAAATATGAGCAAGGCAGGAAAATGGCAGTGCCCCTCTATTAAAAGGAGAAATACAAACAGATGAGGATGTAAAAAATACTACTGATATATTAAATCTGTCAGTTTTCTCAGGCAAAAGAAAAAAACCACGAAGATCCTCATGAAAATACAGAGCATCATGCATTATCTTGCCAAGGAAAAATAAGTATTGTGAGCCCATCTTAATGAACATGCTGGGAACAAGCCTTTAAAGTGGAACAAATAAATGCAACTTCACACAATTTCTTTACTAGCAAGCAGAATATTATCTTAATCTTTCAAAGTGGCCAAACAAAAAAAAAAAAAGCAAGATAAATGCACAGAGCCTTGGCCAGCTATTCGAGAGGGACTAATGGAAATTGTGACTTTTCAAACCCTAACGGATGTTTCTGAGATTTCTGCAGTGTCCTACAGATATCATAGAATCATAGAATGGTTTGGGTTGGAAGGGACCTTAAAGATCACATAGTTCCAACCCCCCTGCCATGGACAGGGACACCTTCCACTAGACCAGGTTGCTCAAAGCCCCATCCAGCCTGGCCTTGAACACTTCCAAGGATGGGGCATCCACGACTTCTCTGGGTAACCTGTTCCAGTGCCTCACCACCCTCACAGGAAAGAATTTCTTTCTAGTACCTAATCTAAATCTCCCCTCTTCCAATTTAAAACCGTTGCCCCTTGTTCTTTCACTACACTTCCCTCTCTGGCTCTCCTGTAGGCTCCCTTCAGATATTGAAAGGCCGCTATAAGAGATTTCAATAAAGATTATATGATTTTATGCTGGCTAAAAGAGAGAACTGTTCATGAACAGCTCAATGAATTGTGCAACATATCTTATGCATCAGCACAACTCATCATATCAGTAATTAGAGGCATATGATTGAGTCTAAATCTAAAGATCAGCTGCAAGGGCAGACAATTCAATGCTCCTGCTACTGCTAAGAAAAGCTTGATATCTAATGTGGGAAACACACTGCAAATGAAGGAATCCAAAAGTACATATGTTCATTTCCATGGAAATGCTTTGCAGTTGCATTCTATTTGAAAGATTACTAACCTAAGGATCCTTCTTGAAACTGCTTATGAAACTGCAATATCTAAGTCATCCCAGAGAGGATGCTGCATCTCAGGGCATGTTATAGGAAGGTATTTCAGGTGAATGATGACTTCTAGTTCTCAACCATGTGCTCATCAGCCCTCCAGATTTTCAGAATGTGGCTGCTCAGTATTTTCTAAAAAACAGAGAGTCCCGTACTGCAGAGAAGAGCTGTCTCAGCTCCCATCTACAACTGCAAGGAAAACGAGGTACTGATAGTCAGGGTGCCTTGCCTAAAACAGGAGCAAAACCCAGGCAGGCAAAGGGTTGGAGTCCAATACACACCTCTACTGCCCCTACCTGCCCCACAAGCTAAACTAATACCTTGGTTTCCTTTATATTTTATGCCTTTTTAATGATTACTGGATTTCTCCATGCTGTCCTCCAAATATATAATCTGATTATAGAATTTCTGATCAAACTTTCTTGTGATAACTGCAGCTGAAGCCTTGATATCATTGTTTAAATTTATCCATCTGAAAGCTTCAGCTGAATATTGTTATTCTGACAAGAGTTTTCTAGACAGGGCTGATGAAATTAACTGAAGATGAGAGCCATAAATGAAGATTTTAATCAAGATTAATATCTGCATTGTTAAGAGTTGACAAGGTGTGTGAACATAGTGATATTTTCATCTATTGAATCTTTTGATCCTAAAAAAAAAGAATGAAGTCTTTGGCCCTACCTCTGTTTTGATGAGTGTGACGCCTCTTTAATTTGGTGGGGTAAGCAGAGTGTTTCTCAACATTTCTGCCCAAACACAGGAGGTAAAATTCTACCGGCAGAATCCCCAGATGCTTTGCAGAGATCCTGATGCTGCCCAGCACTTGCATTTAGGGTCTGTGTTTCTGGGATAACGTGATTCCCTGAACAGGTTGTTATTAATTAAAAGGAGGGAGACGGATGGACTCTGTGTCCTCCAGCCAGCGGCCAGTGTCAGGGAGCAGCAGCTGTTGAGCCAAAATCTCAATTAAAGTACAATCTACTGGTCTCTTTAGATCATTTCTATCCCTTGTATCTAATAAATGAATTCAGTTATCACTCCCTGAGATTGATGCTGACAATTCCCTGCTACCAATATCTTCTCATCAAGCATGGGTTCCTCTTTGTTTATGCATAAGAAACTTGTCTCTTCTTCCCTTGAATCATCTTCCCATCTCCTCTGTCCCAACATACACATCCAGGTGTCTGCTGACAAGCCAAGGTCACCATGTAAACACCAGGGGATCAGCAAAAGGATTAAAGCAAAGAGTTGAGCAGACAAAGCCCAGACATAAAGGGAAGAGAACTGAGGATGTTTTGGAGTGTTGTTAATTCTGCTTTCCAAACACATCCAGTAGTTGACTTGAAAATGCCAATACAAACTCTTCCCATTCTGCAGCCTTTAAGCTTTCTGCCTCCAAGTTAAAGAACAGACGTGCAGCCCTGCAGTGACAAACAGCTAATGGGAGAAATTTTGGCAGAGAAAACCAGAAAGGAGCAGCTGAGGTCAGAGTGGGTTACACCTTGTGTTTGGGTTATTTGGGAAGGCTTTGGTAGTGAGGGGGCTGCAGGGGTGGCTTCTGGGAGAAGATACCAGAATCTGCCCCCATGTCAGATGGAGCCAATGCCAGCCATCTCCAAGACAGACCCACCACTGGCCAAAGCTGAGACCATCAGCAACACCGGTAGCACCTCTGGGATAATATAGTTAAGAAGGGGGAAAAAAACCACTGCGCAACAGCAGCTGAGAGATAGGAGTGAAAATATGTAAAACAGCTGTGCAGACACCAAGGTCAGTGAAGAAACCATGGCTGAAGAATGACTCTTTCCTGACAGCTGACTTACTTTATCAAGTTTTTGGATTCATATAGCTTGTCCCTTCTTGCTTTGCTGCTTCCACTTCCTTGGTGACATCAAACCAACCATGGTGCAGCCATACTTTAATGCAGGTGTGAAAACTCTTGGTAAGAGTAGAGAGCAAATGGAGGAAGGGGAACAGGAGTGATCAGCTGGCAATGAGACCACCCAAAACTGGCCATAAACGTTTCTGAAGATGAGGAGGAAAGACTGAGGTCTTTAATCCTTTTCCCTCTATCCTTCAAAAGCATATAAATTACTGAGCAGAAATTGCACTCAGGTCACAGCGAGACAGCGAATTGCATTTACGGAATTTAAAAGCATATTCAGTCTCTCAGCAGCACTGCAGGCCTTTGCTTTTTGTAGGCTTGCATAGGAACTCAGCACTGAAATAGCTAGCCCCAAATGATTTGGAAAGCATTACACGTACACAAACACAAGTCATTGCATGACACTCTGTCTCCACGGCCCACAAAAATAAAAGCATCGATATATTTTTTAATCTTTGAGAAGAAAATTTCTGCCGATCTCCACCATAATTGACGTGCTTTTTCTTCCACAGCATTTTTGAGCGATGGTTAAGAAGACACAGGCCTATGCTAGAAGTTTACCCAGCAGCCAACGCACCCATTGGGCACAATCGAGAAAATTACATGGTCCCTTTTATCCCCCTTTACAGAAATGGAGAATTTTTTAAACCTTCAAGAGAGCTGGGATATGACTATGAGTATCTGCAAGAACCAGGTAATGTTACTATTTAGGGTAAATGTCATTTTTTTTGCCTATAACCTGCAAAAGGTTTGTAAAATGAGAAGATATTAAAAATGCCTTCTATTACAGATTTCTCCTTGAATGTAGTCCCAAATTGTACCGGCTTGTTTTCACATTTCTGATCTGATGAAAAGTTAATACTTTTACCATAAAAAAAGTTCTAACCAAAAATCAGTCACTGACATCAATTTTATCTATCCTAGACTATTAAGAGCAGAATCTGACCCAGATTGTCAGCACATGATCAGAGATTGGAAGAAAAAGTGCTGGATTTTCAGTCTGCCATTTGCTCAGCTCAACTGTTACAGTGCAACACAAATGGGAACCCGTGGGATTTTCTGATTTCTGGACACAGTTTAAAGGAGGGCAGATGCAAAGCTCTCTTTCTGGTTTACAAATGTTATCTGATCTCTTAAATACCCAGAGTAAAATTCACCTTGGTACCAAGGCCAACACAAGGTCTGTGCAGCACAGTCCATTGACTTTGTGCTTGCCCTATGATTTTTCATACAGAATGCAACTGAATCATTCATAATGCCCATTTCACTTAATCAAATGAATTTGGCACTGTTTAGTGATGGTTTTGACTTGCATTGCTGTTCAGAGGTGGTTTTAACTTGGGCCTCTGCGCCATCCTCAAGTACAGGGAGTACTGAGGCTCTTGGGGCTCTAGTTGCTGGGGAACCTCATGCAGATCAGGTCTTGTGCTCAGAGAGGTAGAGGTCATAGTTTTGCTTGAGTGATACAGGTTTCCTTACTCTTTGTATACATACTGTCATTTCCTAACTGTCATATAATGTCATTACACAGGTAATCTTATCCAAGGCCAGGCTGGATGGGGCTTTAAGCAACCTGGTCTAGTGGGAGGTGTCCCTGCCCATGGCAGGGGGGTTGGAACTCAATGATCTTTAAGGTCCCCTCCAACTCTAGCTGTCCTATGATTCTATGATTGTCTAAGGGAAGGGTTAAATCCTGTTAAAGATATAATGTTGCCTGGAACTGAGGATTTCTCAGATACTTTGGCCCAACCCTTTATAAAACCCATCCATTTGAATGATCAGACGCATCTCTTCATTCACTACCACCAAGAGCTATCTGGGATGTGGGATGCAGTTATCCTTGCAAAGTATTGGCACCATTGAACAGGCAGGTTACTGGGCACGTTTACTTTTCCTGATTGAGGCAGAGAACTTTCTGTGAACACAGCTCTTCAGTGAAAAGGCATTTAAGAGCTAAAAGTCCAATAGCGATATACCAAAAGCACCAGGGACATTTTAGCAACACCAGCATTCTCATAGCTTGCTTTTTGGCTTTATCAAAATAATAATAGTGGTTCTCAGGACATCCCTGCTTTTCTGACAGAGTTTGCTTACTAATGGAGGTGCACAGTTTCTGCATACTTGATACAGTCATGCATTTAGCTTGTTCACTCACTTCTCAAGTAATATCTTGATTCACAGTCACCCAGAAAATGTGGTTTTCACTATTTTATCTGTAATGAAAGGAATCTGCAACTCTCCTGTATAATTGTTAAGGCTGTGTTAGTACTACAACCCAGAGACAGAAGTCAATATTTCTCCTAACAAACCATAAACAATTTGGTCAGCCCCAGGTATTCAGACAGAGAACAATTTAATAAATGCTTCAAATGTAATCTCAAAATTATTATTTTCATCTTATTAATAGTATTTTTGCCTTCTTATTCACATTTCCATAATTTAATTCCTAATCAAGACCAGAAATATTTATACACATTTTTAATTAAATCCACTACTTTCCTAAAACCACATTATTCCTAGTATTTTATCACTAAAAAAGCTCCAAACACCACGACTTCCAGAAATACCAAGTAAACTATTTACCATTAGCAATTCAATTCTGTTGCTGCCTGTTTTTTTCCCCCTTTCCCAGGGGAAAACACGATCTTCAGAAAATGAAATTCTTATTAAATTCTGCCCACGTTCTTAACACAGAGGTAAGGAAAGTATTTCCTTAATTATTTTGAAAGATCAACACAAAGACTGAAATTCAACCTCGTTTAGAAAGCCCAGATAATCCTCAAATGTCGCTCAGCCCCTTGTTAATCTCACTGAGAAGAGGAGAGCTTAAGCTATTTCTTGTCCAAAAGGAAGAACTAGTTATAAACGGAAAACGGCTGGAATCTCAAAATGCAGATACAGATTTTTCTCAGTACTCCAGTGTTTAAACACAGACTTTTCTCCAGATAGGTATGCTGTATTCCTGTTTAGAGGAATATAGGAGTAAACAGGAACTTCTTGGTAGAGGAGCTGAAGCAGGAAAGCCTGCTGATCTACTCTGAAAGCTCCCATGAACTCAAGGGAGACGAGAAATTCTGTGACTGGCAGCAAGGGGTTACTAGAGAAAAAGGAAAAAAAAAAGGGAAAAAAATCATAGCAGTGAAAATCTGGGTAGTAGCATTTCTGAAGATCTTCCAAATGAGGAGGAAGAAAAAAAGGCAGAGGACAGGACAGAGCGAGGGATGAGCACCCAAGCCAGGTCTTATTTGCTTTTAAAGGAAGTAGTTGGAGGAAAGCAGCAAGGGTAGAAGTTCTGAGTTACAGCACTAGCAACTCAGTAAAGATGAAGCAAGACTACACAGAGCATGATGAGGCTGGTTACAAGAAAAAAAAACTTGGAAAGAATCCAATGACAAAATGGCATTTTAATGCTAAATTATATTGTTGCTGTTTCCCAGAGGAAAAGCTCATGCCTGGAGCCCTGCTTTCTGCTGAAAAGCAAATCAGTGTGTGACAGTATGTGGTTATTTTAATTGCAGCTTCATTTATTTTTATACATATGACAGCCCTAAAGCAGAAGTGGTCACAAGCAGCGTGTGTGGAAATCCGTTCCTCAGGAATCAAAGACACATGTCGGAGTCTAGTTACTGGGGAGCTGATCTGAGCAGAAACCAGAGCAGACACCCAACTTTCCTTGACATGAGAACTGTGAACTGTAAAACTACCACAACCCGTGTGTCTTACTGAAAATGAACATTTGTTAGCGTCAATAAAAATGATTTGGAAGACTAACGGCACCACCTAGCAATAGCTGTCAAAACAATTTTCTATGGCAAGAGCTATTCCAAGCACTTACATTCGAGGGCCTGGACTAAGTCTTTCCTATTTTTTTCTTCCAGAAATAGGAACAGATAAATCTGTAGACACAACCCTGACTTTTCCCCAGAAAATCCCCTCTCTCAGTGGGAAAAATTTGATGACTGTTTTATGTGTAGCTGGGTGATTCACTTTTTTTTTTTTGAAAAGCAGGCAGCTACCCAATTATAAACCCAGGAATCTAACCATCAGTTGTAATTTTTGGACATCTTAACTAAGGATATTTGACACTCAGGGCAAAGCAAGGGATGAGTGTTGTGATTACAATGTAGAAGGCCAGGTTGCTCATGGGTGTATTGCAGGAGGAGAGCTCGGACCCAGAGTGTGACTGCAGCTCATTTCTATTTCTGGCTTTTCAGCAATTTGGTTACAAAATCACTTCAGGAGAGTAGAGAATGTGGCAGCTAGCAAATATGGTACCAACACAGAGGGGCTCTGCTGAGTATCCCAACTCAGGAGCGCACACTGTTGGCCATAATGTGAACAGGTGACATTATACCTGTAAGAACACACAATAAAATAGTGTCATGCACAATAAAATGTGGATGCCGAGACAATCGAAAGCAATTAAAGGTGGTAATGCTACCTTGGAAAGTGGTCTACATTTATGAATTAAATACAAGATGAGATTAAACCATTTTGGTCCCTGGTTTTTATTCAGGCAGCAATAAGGAGGTGTAGATTAAGGTTAATTAAAACAGAAGGAGAGAACCAAAGAAACCAGGATGCAAAAATGTATTGTTCTGAAAGAAGAGTATGAGCAGATATTTTGACTTTTATATAATGATACTTAATAGAGGAACAGAAATATGTTTGGGTTTTTTTTTTTTTTTTCTCATGGGAGCCATTTAGAGGTAGGAAACCATCTTTTGGCGAGTTATAAACACCCTATTAACATATAGTGTGGTGATATCAGGTATCCTATAGTCAGATCTCACCTCTTTTTTGAGAAATGTATATAAGTAAACTGGGAAAGACCAGTTATGAAGTGCAAGTGTTAACTGAGGTTGTAAAGAAAAAAAAAAGTAAACAGTATTGCTCTATAAATACACCCAGGAATATTTGACTTATCTCCTCTCAATAATCCAAAATAATCAATTTTTGCCAGTAATCCACTCTGTGGATGTGTCATCATTACCAGTGAGTGGGCAGGACTCCACGGCAATGTTACTATGCAGAAGTAAAAGGCAGCGACTTCAGCACTGAAAAAATGACTTTAAAAGCTGTTGTTGGCATGCAGAAATGGTCTGATCACTGCTTCTAGAGACAGCCACATGATGAAGGGTGGGTCATAGTCTCCCGATTTACCCACCTTAGGCTGAAGGCAGAACTGAAAGGGAGTGGCTTGAATTTATATCAACAGATTCTGTAGCTCTACCATGAACAACCCACTACCACCCATTGCACAGAATCTCTTGCAGTCCAAAGATAGTGCACTATGGCTGACAATCTTCTCCAGACTTTCTCACATTGTTGTCAGAAGACGATACTTCACAAGACCTTCCAAACTATAATAATGAGGAGACTCAGATTAAATTAGTAGGAGCTGTGAGGTTTCCATCACTGTACAGATGAGTGATTCTGCCTTAAAACAGACTGAGGAATTCAATGACTTTAATCTCTCCCAGTTCCTCTTCATAGTTTTTGGTTGTGGAAGTCTCACTGGTATTTCATTTGACCACCCTGTGGGACACAGTGAACCATACAAACACAAGAAATGTCAGAAAACAAATAGAAATAATTTACTCACAAGGACAAGAAAAAAATTGCAAGGCTGACCTGGTAAATATGTTTATGCTGCCTCAAGGTTTGCTTTAAAATCTAGTGCCCATTAACTACCCATGTTAAAAGTAGAAAAGCATATAAAATGGTATAGCCAGATCCCTAATGTATTAATAGGACATACGGCAATAGATAAATGATAGAAAATTTGTTTTGCTTATTTCTTGACTTGCCAGAGTTTTGACTTCTAATTTCTAGAATTAACCCTGGAAAGACTTTGTCATTCTCTACTTTACATAGAAGGAATATCTAAAATATATAATTAATTTTTCAATTTTTTTTTTTAAATACTAAGGGGTTGTTTTTTTCATCCTTGGGATCCATGATATCAAAAATATGGGTTGATATTACCATAAAATTTCAAGATGCCCAACAATAGATTGACCATAACACATTTCTTCATTTGTCATGGAAAGTCCATGTTTTTACCATAAACGTAGGAGACACACATTGTTTTACCTTAAAATTACACTGTTGTGATTTCCTGGCCTCTTCATGTCATCCAGTAACCCACACAAAATGGACTGCTTGATATTTTTAAATTGCATTTAAAAAGAACTATCTGATGTATTAAGAGTAAGAAATTATTTGTTGCTGTTAGCTAAAGCTAACACTCTCTTTGAGAAGAAAGAGTATGTCAAGAGTTGAATGCTAAGACCATGGCTGAGTTTAATCACTGCTATTTTCCTATCAGAAAGAGCAAGATGAGGAGGTATTGTTGGTATTAGTCACCAGTGGGAGGGTAGATATCAAGCACCAGCCCGACCTGACTTCCTCTTGTTTTGTCATGAACCTATTGACTGAAAGGGCAGTTTTAATCGATGTTCATGGCAGCTTCCAAGAAGATTATCATTTGACTCCAAGCACTGGTATAAAAGGAATGCAATTGACGTTGTTTAATGTCTACCACAAAGCAGGTATGTGTCGGTGCTGTCCAGCACCACCACTCTCCTGAAGCTTTTCCCAGGTAGTCATCAGCAAACACAGCTGTTGCACTCTTGGGCCTTTCACAGTTAGAGATTAAAGAATTATGGTAATGGACTACTTGAAATCCCAGTTTGCGTGATTTTGGCTAGGCAGCCAGTTCAGCCATAGTTTACTGTTGTGTTACAGTCACAAGTTAACAGATTATAGGGTGTCCTGGGGTGTTCCATCCTCCAACACCCAAGAGTTGCCATGACAACTTCATGACAGCGATGCCAAACACCTTTTGTGCAGCAAAAAGAAACAGCCAGTGGATGCTGAGAGGTGGATTTTTGCTTTGAGCACATTACAGAAACTGTACAGACTGAGGCTGAAAGTGACAGAAGGGCATGTTTGACTGATTATCAGGATATAATAAAATAGATTAATCCATTCAGAAAGAGAGTGCTGTGAAATGTGACATCTCATCATCTCAAAGTCATGTTGTTTTACCGGGGAGAAGATAGCTCAGACCCCAACTACTGTGGACAGAGGAGATGGTTCAAGGACAAAGTATGAATTTAAGACATCACTTGGAAAACCTTCATATCCCGGATAAATTCTGGAAGGAAGAGAAATTTGTGATAATGCTCTTTTTTCATAACATTAAATAGTATCAGGTTCCTGTTATGTATCAATTTTCTTTTAAGATATGCATATTCCAGTTTAAATAGCCAGATTGCTTCCAACTTAGACATGCCTGCAATGTATACATTTGAGTTAAAAAGCATTGGTGTTACAAAGTCAAGCACACAAAGTTAAGAAATGCCAGCATTAAATTTGTCTATATAGCCATAATTCACCCTCCACTTCTACATGTATGTATTATCTTTAATTGCACATTATTTTTTCTCCAGACCCCCACCTCATTCACTACAGAGGATAGACAGATGTTCAGTTGTTCTTACTTTTGACTTTTGTTTTCTCAGTTAAGCAGTGTGTAGCCTGAAGTATGATTTATTGCACGCTTTTAAAATGCTGTCCTGAAGATGTTCCCTCTAACACTTTTCTTTGGTCCTGAACACTATAGCAACTGAGTCCTGCAGAAATAATAATTTATATTCACAATACAAAGGATCCAGTGGATGGTACTGTCCTTATTTGACAGATTAGAAATGAAGGATTAAAGAGGAAATGCACCTCATACAGAGAGGTTTGTGGAGTTCACTCTGACACATCAAGAACCTAATTTTTTTTGTAGTTCTTAGTGTTACATAGCATTTATATGTCTAATGAGGTCACAAACAGAAGGCTGAACATGCAAACTCTTGCAAATACAATTTCAGAATACAAAGTTGGGTTAATTGGAAAACAAGGACCAGAGGAATAGCAATGAAACATTCCCCAAAGTGAAGATGAGTTGTAGGGTCAAGCAAATTATATTCAACCTAAACTCAGCCTAAATTGGAATTACATTTCAGAAACTGATTCAGACATCAAGTGCTTAACCTTAATGGTGATGCAAGCCAAAAGCATCTTTTCAGAGCACAGTGCACATAACATCACAGGCTCAGAAGCCCCATCATCAAAGCAGATATATGGGATTACTTTTCCGGGCACCAGTGAAAATGCAAGATGGCAGAAAGACATTCATAATCTTAGGGGGGATATACCACACTAAATATGGCTGATTACAACTAAATCAGTCCAGACTCATGAACACTATTCAAAAATAAACCACCACAGGAGGTCCCAGAGAAGTTGCCCAGAGAGGTGCTTTTTGCCCCCACTAATAGCTACTAATTACAGCTAATAATAGTAATTACAGCCAGTAATTGGAAGATGTGGCTTCCAAATCTTCATTGACCCAAGGGGACAGGTATTCCCCTTTATCAAATTCAAGTCAGCAGGTTGTTGGGTGCATTGTGAAGAGGTCACTTTCCAACATCTATCATGAAGTGAGGGCCCTGTATGGCAAGGTTTTCGTAACTCATTAAGCCACAGTGAGAAAAACAGAAAAAACACATTCATACCATAAAGTAAGAAGGCAGCTGATTATCAAACCAGTGAGCAGTTGCCCTGTATTCACCAAAGAAAAAGGGCTCCAATTCTTTCTGTAAAGATTTCTTGTGAGTGACCAGAGAATAGTCTACTGCCTCTCCCCACACAAGAACTATCAAAGAAAACGAACAGGTGGCATGTTTAAAATTAGTGAAAGGAAGCTTTTGTTTTTTCGCCCAATGTGTAGTTAAGACAGGGATCTCCTTGCTGCAAGAAGGTGAGCTAAAAGTTCAAAGAGCAGATAGAAAAGCTGATGGAAGGAAAAAAAAAAGTAATCCTCCAATAACTGTTATACACAATGACACCACATCTGGTTGAAGAAGTCCCTGAGCTGCAAATTGTTGGAGGCTGGTTAAGTATTTTGTGAAAGGATCCTAATAGGTTTGACCTGTTCTAGTGCTCTGCTTCAGTTATTGTTGCCAAAATGATGCTGAGCTGGCAGGACCTTTGACCATTCTGTATCAGACTTCTTGGGTTACAGTCTTACAGTTTTGACAAAATCATAAAGAGCACTGGGGACAGTGAACTCTATTCCAGCCTTTAATACAAAGATCGAGAAGCAGACTATGTGGACTGAAGAGATCTGTGACTTTCAAAAAATTTTTACCAATGTATCTTTTTTCACTCAGCCTTCCAGTATTATCTGTTATACAACTTCTATAAACTGTCAGTACGTTGCATCACATAAAAGGACTTTTCTTTTCTCTGATTTTTTTTTTTTTTCTTTCAGCGCTTGATTCTTTCCAGGAGTTTTTAATACCCTACCTTGAGCAAGCCCGTCAGATCTGGCCTTGGTTGGTTGGAGCAGCTGTGATTGGAGGCATAGTCACTGCTGTGCTCACGGGGCTCATTCTGACCTGTCGGAAGAAAAGAAGAGGAACTTCTTCAGAGATACAACCCTTGCTCACAGAAAGTGAAGATTACAATAATATATCTTATCAGTCTAATTTCTAGAGGCTTCCAGTAACTCAGTGATGTTACTAAGGTGCTAATCAAGCATGCAGTGTTTGATTCGTGTTTACAAATACCTTGCTGAGGTGTGTTGCATAAGCAGGCTGGACAGTATTGCTCCTCACACCTCTTGTAACCTCCAGTGTTGTAGTATATTATCAGACCTAGTCCTACAAAAATCTCCCAGATCCAACATAAGTTACCACACCACCCAAAGAACATAATGTATTTCCTAAGCTTGATTAAATAAAGCTCCTATGAAACCAGACCAGCTTGTGTGTTGGTGGCTTTGATGTATAATTCTCTGTAGTCTCCTGCAGCCCAATCCATGTGATTGGTGCACGGATTTATGGAGAGGTGCCTGAGTGCACCATTAGTGTGACATACACTCTGTTGAATATAAGAGAAGAAAGAGCCCTTTAGTTCAGTGAGCAAAGTATGCAATGTCTCCGAGCAGAGTGAATGACCATAGACATATTTTTCCTCTAGGATAGAAATATTTTCCCTCCAGTTTCTGTAATGTCCTGTTTGTCCTTGATTGAATGCTGTTAGCAGCAGAAAGCAGGCTCATGTGTCTCAAATATTCCAGTTAGTCTTCTATACCATCTTGCATTCATCTGGAGAGGTGAGAGGTTTTTAGGACATGAAACCTAGTCTCACCATGTCCACCTCTATTCAGTTTGACTTAATGATTGCTCATATTATGGTTGACTTTTGGTTATTCAATATGCATATATTCCATATAGGTAACCCATACATAACAAAACAAGGTGTGGTGGGTTGACCCTGGCTGGCTGCTGGGTGCCCACCAAACCACTTATCACTTCCCTTCTCAGCTGGACAGGGGAAAGAAAATATAATGAAAGGTTGGTGGGTGAAGATAAGGACAGGGAGCAATCACTTGCCAATTACCATTACAGGCAAAACTCAGGGAAACTAATTTAATTTATTGCCAATCAAAAGTCAGAGTGGGAAAATGAGAAATAAAATCAAATCTTAAAGCATCTTCCTCCCCACCCCTCCCTCTTCCCAGGCTCAACTTCACTCCCGATTTCTCCACCTCCTCCCCCTGAGCAGTGCAAGGGGATGAGGAATGGGGGTTGTGGTCAGTTCATAACACGTTGTCTCTGCTGCTTCTTCCTCCTCAAGCGCAGAGGACTCCTCACACTCTTCCCCTGCTCCAGCATGGGGTCCCTCCCACCAGAAGCAGTTCTTCATGAACTGCTTCAGTGTGGGTCCCCCGTAGAGTGGCAAGTCCTGCCAGCCAACCTGCTCCAGTGTGGGCTCCTCTCTCCATGAGGCCACAGGTCCTGCCAGGACCCTACTCCAGAACAGGGTCTCCACAGAGTCACAGCCTCTGTTGCATTTTTTCCCCCTTCTTAAATACGTTATCATAACATCGCTACCACTATCACTGATGGGCTCATCTTTGGCCAGCGGTGGGTCTGTCTTAGAGGCAGCTGGCATTGGCTTTATCAGACACAGGGGAAGCTTCTGGCATCTTTTGACAGAAGCCACCCCTGTAGCCCCCCTGCTACCAAAACCTTGCCATGCAAACCCAATACACAAGTTATCTAATGACATGACAAGCCGTGACCAAAAATAATCACTCCTTTTTTTTGGGATGGTGACTCCAATTGGCTTTTGATAGTTCCAAGCTCATCTCCAGCCAAAAGCATAAATTCACAGCTGTCCCAAAGTGTTTTATACTGTTTGTTTGGGTCAGAAGATTCTCATCACTTTTTAGTTTTTTAAAAAATTAAACAGAACAGGTCAAGGGCTATGCCTTTGGTGCTGGAGAGACCTGTTCTGTTGATGGCAATGCTGCCATCTGGGTTTATTCCAGGTATTCAGGATGCTCTTGTGGTTAAAGTGATAGGTTCAGCTTTTGGGAACTGCAGACGATGGCACCTTGAAGAATGGAAGGAGCCACAAGCAGGTTCAGGGGGGCTGTGAGAAGGCTGAGAGAGGGAAGGTGAGTGGGAAGGAAGGGACAGCACTACATTGTTTGAAAATGGGGGAAACGTGTACTTTGACCATTGGCCTGAGTGCTCTTTCCTAGTCAACAAATGCCATGGGACCTCTCAGATGAGCTATTTTCTCTCACAACTGTCTCCAGTGAACATCCTCACGGAGCACTGAAAGGCATTATTTTGATAGTTTTCAACTGCCCAACTACATGGATTCATTTCCATTTCAGGGCAATTGCACTGGAATTGTTCTCTGAACTGAAGAAATTACATCTCTTTACAGAGAAGAAGAGACATAAAACAGTAGGAGACCGGTATGTCTGTTGGGAAAGGTCCACTAGAGCAGATTTTTCTATAGGAGGTGTCCTTCTGTGATTTTTCACATCAAAGTGTTAATATCCCTCTCCTGCTGTGGAAATCCTGCTTTCAAGGGTCATACAAGGACATTTGCAGTCTCCCAGCTGTCCTTGACTGAACAGTAATAGTCACAAAAACAGGCAAAATGGAAGGTGAGAATAAAACTACCCGTATATTCCACTAGCAATAGAAGGAAAGTTCTACACCCTCAAATCCAATCATATCCCATCCCCAGGAGCTAAGTGACTGACCAGTGCCTGCTCATCTGCTCCACTGCCCTGACTGAGGAAGGCATGGGCTCAAATGCCTCCAGCTCAGCAAAGCGTAGGCCTTTTTTTCTGAATTGAAGCTGGTGTCCCATGTGAAAGACTCTGGTCTTAAATCCAAAAAGCTGTCTCTTTTCCCGTGGCTTCTCACTGATAATCTGAGATACTAGTAGATGAATGCTCTCCAGTATCTTAGAAAGTATTAAAAACAAACACAATGCATGGGATTTTAAATGTTTCTTGGCACTGAGGCATAGGCAGGAGTAAAGGAATTATATTATGATAATATTTCAAGTGGTCAGTTCAGTCATTTAATTTGTATTTTATGTAACCCAGAATGTTCTACTGGTAGAAATAAATACTAGTGGCAGAGGAAAAACACCCATATTTAAATTTTCACTTCATAAGTGTTGATTGGTTTCAAAGTCAGATAAAGACAAATTTTTTTATGCAGTATGTTTGAGGATTCCACTCAAATTCTACAACTAGTAACTATTTGTTAAGTTCCTCTGAACTACTTCAACTAATTAAAATGGGAGGAAAAAGCCTCTGATAGGCCCGTGGTAAAATACACCCTTTGGTGCTCAGTGATTCTTTTAAACCTTGTTTGTTGTGTTCAGTAACCATGGTTTGGCTTAAATATTTAAAATAATTGTGTAATTCTTATTCTTCAAAGTTCTTCTGAACACATATGAAAAGAGAAACAAAAGAACTTTGAAAGGCAAACCTTTTGGGGTCAGAGAAGGATTTAAATTTTAAAGATTAAGATTAAAATAAAAAGTGCTTTTTATTCCATAACTGTTCACAGAAATTTAAGTTGCACAATTACCCAGGAATCTCAGACTCCCTGCTCCTGCTTGGCTCTACTGGGCAGGTGGAGAGCTGTGAACACACAAATGGTGGCAACCGCAGTGGAGCTGAGATATAAAGACACGTTCTATCTACGGAGAAAGAGTGGAAATTTCACGAACTTCCAGGATCTTCCCAGGCAGAGAAGTATCTCCTGTGGGAGTCTGGAGCTGGTACACTTCTGGGGTCCCCAATCCTGGAGTTAGAATGTGACAGGAATATGTTGGAGTTGTGCACCTTCAAAATACCAAATGTCCAGCTCTGAGAGAGTCTGAATGGCTGTTGCAGTCTGAGACAGACTGCAGCAGACCCACAATCACTGGTTGGGTGGATGTCCTGGCAGGAAGACAACTCCTGTGTTTCACTGGAAGTTTGTTGAAAACAATGCTTTTCTGCAAAATATTTCACATCAGTAAAGCGATATTTTCCTTTGAAAAGCTGTTCTGATAGCAAAATCCTAACTATTTTAATCAAGTTTATCTCAGCCTTTGCAGTATTCCATGGGTATTTCACTGTCTCTGGTCAAAGTGCCTCATTTTCATACCTGCTAAGGTAATTTTTACCATATGTCACCCCCTCATAAAGGACATGGTCAACAAGCGATTCCTGATTCAGCTCTTCAGCTGTTGGGGTCTTCTCCGTAGAAGATCTTCACTATTGTTTCCTGGGCCTCCCTTCTTTGGCCACAGCAACTTGCCATCAATGGAAAGATGAAAGTGGAGCTTTGGCTCATCAGGTCTTCTAAATCCTACTTTTTGCCAGCTCTTGATCTTCCTTTCTTCCCCAAAAGTATGGAACCTTGTGACCAAACCTTGTGACCTATTAGTTAAAGTCTCTTCATGCTCTTCTCAGAATACCTACCAATTCTCAGGCAAGTTTTTCCATTTCCTTTGCTTCAGTGGAGGATCTAACAGCCTATTTTCTTCCCCCAGAAGTTTCACCACAGAGACCTCAACCTAGCTCTAGCTGATGAAAGGGAATTTGTATCCCATTCATACTTGTAGACATATCCCCAGGCATTTTTCCCCTTTAACTCCCACTCACCATATGACCTGGAGACCATGTCTGCTTTGAGAGTAATCAAAGAACACAGCAGCAGGGAATAAATAGTACAGTGTGTATTACTCTTAGTAACTAGGACAAACTCAATACACGCTGGTTCTCTCCATTGTGGGGTTTCTGCTGAGAGATCACTGGCAGGATGATAGGTTGTGGTTAAAACTCTTCAGAAGTGTATCTGTCTCTGGGCACATGAAAACCCAACTAGTCCTCTTTTCTGAGCAAACTATTTAGGTTCCTCCAGAGTGGGAACTGGGGACTGACTGTCAGGTGGGGATTGACTACACCAATCTTAAAGCATCTATTTTGGGACAGGAGATATTGTCCTGCAGACATACCTAAGCATTCCCATTGACTTTTTTGGGATCCTGCATGTTAGCTTGGACCAGCCACCTCATTTTTGGATGGATCAGAAGAAGGGCGAGGACTCTTTCAGTACCATAGGACTAAATGTTTTCTTGGCACACCTCACCTGCACTGACAGGAGATGTTCATTCTGTCTGCAGGCTCCAAACGCAATAGCACATCATTTTTCTTCTCAGTGCCATGTTCAGAGTTGTGCTTACTCCTGTGCTCAGACATATGTAAGCTAAATTTTGAAGGACATATTTTCTTCATAGATGCTTCCCTGAGATGGGAGCTGGAGCTCCTGTATTTTTCATTCTTGGGAATAATGTAATGCAATGAAGCTGTGCTTGCCACATAATCTCATTGAATCAGAGTGGGCAGATCTCAAACACAACCCCGTCTTCATGTTTTCCTCTGTCTGGCCAAGATGACTTGAAACAAAAACCTTCCCATTGGCATTAGGCAGTTGGCTCAGGCTGAGGGAGTTCATTCTGTCAGGATCAATGAAAAAAAATGGGACATTACAGTGCCTGGTGCCATAACATCTAGATCCTGTGTATGAAGACCATGCCGTCACACAAAACTCCACCCCAGTGGGCGCTGAAGTCAGGCTTATCTGAAAGTACTTGTTAGATGAGGATCCCACCAGCTTTGGTATTCAGGGATGCGTTCACAGTATCAGCATCATTTGTTTCATATAATGAAACAAAAATACTGTATGGCTGACGTTTAGAAACCTTCTACAGGATACCTGGCAGCTTCATCATTAAGTGCTGAGTATTGTATTTCTCTTGCCTCTGCAGGGGACTGTTACTTCTGTTAACCCTTTCATTTTCTAGCCCAGTCTCTTTCTTCCCCAGACTGTAAGAGTCACATTTAGTCAAGGCAGGACAATGAGCTGCTGTCAGTCTTTTTCATTCTGTTCCCCCCCTCCCACATTTTCCCCAGATTTGTATTTTTAGCACCTGTCCTCTCCACTGAGTTAAATCTGTAACTCACCATCTGTGTATACACGTGTGTAGGGATGCAAGTCATTTTGAATCGGTCTCCATCATGAGCTGAAAATTGGCATCAATGAGACCTTGTCATTAAAAATGGCCTTTTACTGTAATTTTTGTAATAAGCTCTGAATTAGATAAGAAGTCGCTACTATAACCACAGAAACCAACTTATTTCTGATATCCATCTTGCTTCCATTAGGCTTTCTGATGTCCCATTTTATACACGGACATTTCCCCAACCTGTTACCTGCATCTCTTGAGGGTGTCAGGCATGCAGAATTCACACAGTTCCAAAAAAGTTCTGGAAATCTGCTGGACTAGTAAAAGATGTGGAGAAACTAGTTCTTTCCCTGCATACAGACGAAATCCCCTTTGAAGCAAGAACTCAGCAATAAACATTAATTCTGGACTCTAACTGTGGCTTGGCACTTCAGATCGCTTCCCTTCATGCAACTTGATTCAGCCTTACATGATTTCCCTCTCCTGTCACCTGTCACTGCACTGTTTTATCCATCAGGAAAAAGGAGCCTTGAGGGCTCAGTGGTGGGATTGTCCCATGTTATTGAGGCTGGTATAGTGATGGTAATGCAAAACAGCCCACAGGGGTGGTACCTACACTGTTGCTGTCTGAGTGCATCATACAGATTTTAAAGCAACTTGGATGTATATAAACACTTCACCATTTTTTAGTAAAAGAAACATGCTCAGGGAATAATAAACAAATAAGGTATTTTCAGGTCAATTACATATTGTGGACAAATTTTCACTCATTTTCCTTCAACCATAACAATGTTAAAATGTTCCAGGTTTGAATTGCTTCTTAAAAAATTTAAGCACAACCATTTCACTGTGCTACATTTTCAAACTGCTGTACATCTTTCCAAGCGCTTCTGACAACATTGCCATAAATATGAATAAAGGAAAGTAGTCTGCAGGGCCTCTTAACTCTTAGGGCAGAGCCACACACCAGGCTTTCCTTCCCTTGCATATCAATACAACACTCCTTGTAATCAGATTCTGTTTTTCTCCACAAGTGACTGATGCTGATGAGCATTTTTTTGCAACATTAATGTCATTACTCACCTTCATTCCTACGTGCAAACTATTGCAAATAAATAGTCCATACACACCACAGAAGAAAATATATTTCTGGGAAAATTTCTTTACATATGACCCCTTCATGCAAAGACAAGAACATTGCAAAAATGTGCTGGCTATTTTGTCACAGAGCTGAACATGTCAGGATGATCTGCCGATAAGGACTTAAGGGCCTGGACTTTCTTCTCATAAATTTACTGGGAGATCAGCAGGGTGGAAACTACTGGTTCATTAATGGTGCTCTGCTAAATTTACTGTGGACTGATTTCATTGTCAGATGATCTGGCTGTATAGAATAATATATATACATGGTTAGATAGTTAGAAAAATATCAAAAGACCAAGACCATGACAATATCTGTATACAAAATTATTTATTGGTGCAATTATGAGAAAATGTGATTATTTTTTTTAAACTGAAGTATAACACACATCCCAGAGTGACAGAGCTACAGCCATTAGCTGATAGCAAAATACATAAACTCATGGCAACAGAGGTGCTATATAACTGTATTCTTATACTAGAGTAGTAAAAGTTGTACAACATGTGTGCATATGTGTGTAGACAAGCCCTATAAGGACTCTTTTTACTGCTCTCCTTTCATTTGGATGGCATTACATTTATACCACAAGCCAGTGAATATATGATTTGTAGGTCAGAATAGCAGCAATTTGTTTTAACTTTGATCTTGCCAATTAATGCTACAGTGACCATGGAAGATATAGACCACCAGAGAATCCAGACACCGTGTCCTCTTTTACACCATCATGAACTTGAGATGCTTTAAAATTAATTTTAGTTTTTTAATTCTATAGCCTGTGGTCCCAATTATTTAATCCAGAGGGTTGACTTTCAAAGAACCAACCTCCTATTAACATTCAGGGAGAATCAGGCTCTTGACAACTCTCATTTAAGAGCCTAAATGAAAACGAGGCATTTCTGTCTTTCCGACTGCTACCAGAGAAGGTGTTTGACACTTCAGAAAATCAGATCACTTCTAGTCAGAAAGACTTTTCCCTTCAGTAGAACAAATATGCTTAAATCCTCCAGTATAGATACCAAGACTTAAAAATAATGGCCTCTCGTCTCATCCTAGGAGCCATGGCACTCTGGAGCACTGAAAGGAATGTCTGCAGAGAGGCTGTCACTTTGGAAGTTGTATTTAGAGGTCTGGATACAGATGAGAGACAAGGGAATTGCTGTAGTGATCATAATTAAGGTGACATTCTCCCACAAGAAGACATACTACGGTAACAAGTTACAGGAAGGCTCATTTAGAAAATTAATCTGTAGAGGGTTCAGAAACTTTGGGCTAACAAGATTAATTTTCAGGAAAACCAGAAGAATGGTTTTGGGGAGGGAGACAGGACAAGTTGTTGGTTATTCAGACCATCAGTCATCAGTCCACAATGCACAATTTCAGATTAGAAAGTGCACTGGTATTAAGCTCAGTCTAATGCTTACGCATATGCTAAACAAGACGCCAGAAAGAGTAATGATAAATCATGGAGCCATTAAATTAGTGAGAATTTAATTTGGGAGGAGTTGGAAAAGGGAAATGGATGAGAAGTGCAGATTATTTTAAGTCATCTTGCATACAAAAATGATGATGGGTTCTCAGCAGAAACGATCCAAGCTGCATTGATTAGAAATTATTCCAATGCGCTACTCTTCAGCCCTCCTGTAACAGCCATGTGGCTGTAATGCATTTTAGGGCACATTTAAGGGTAAACATCAGGTTCACTGCAGTGAACAAGGCTCTAACTGGATTGCACAGCTGCCCCAGCTTCCAGGAGGCTGAAGGGACCAGCAATGGGGTACCTACCCCTTTTACCCCAGCATTCAGAACAGGTAAGGAACCACCTATGTGTGCTCCTTGGATGGTCTCAATTTTGTAACACACATTGGTTTTTCAGGTGGTTCTCCAGCTGAGAGATTCTAGGAGAGAGGAGCTTGATCACACCTAACCAGCACCCCCATTTGCAGCCCATAGTGTGCTGTGTTCTCAAAGAAGCTGTGTACATTCCCTATAACATCAATGTAGGGGAAAAGGCTCTTTTGAAACAGATTTTGTATGCCGAAATGCAAAAATCCAAGTCATGTGAGTCAAATCTCCCAGGAGGTCTTCAAAGGCTTTCCCATCTTCCCACTGATTATGCGAGAAAGGTGTTCATTTACTTTAGGAGATTTGGTTCATTAAATAACTGAAATTCATGAGAGGTTGGTGCCTGGATGGGGCAGACAGCTGCTGCTCAGCCCACGGCTGCTGTTTTTCTCTCTAGAAAGGCTCATCTATTAGCAGGAGCAGCCTTTGCCTGCCATTGCCCACCCTTCTGCTCACCTCGTTATCAATAATTCATCATGATCAATGATGCCTATATAGCGATGAAGCGGGGAGGAGGAAGCAGAGTTTTTCCCTTCTGCTAGGAAAACAGCAGACTGCAATACTTTGCTTGCTGCCCAGTGTAAGGAGATTTTCTTATTTGTTGCACCATTTTTAGCCAGGTTTTGTTAAAATAAACAGCTCACTTCCCCCCCAAGTTTTTGTGCTCCCCTTCTCCTACCCTTCATGTATGAACAATGAGATTTCCCTCTTGATTAAATGCATTTGTGATATGTATCGTTTCCCATAAAAGTTCTCCAAATATCAGACAGAAAATCAAAACTCCTGAGCCAAAACATATTTTGCCAAACCTCATTACTTGGCCAAGGGAAGGTGAGTGGGAAAGGATATTCCTCTTAATGAAAAACACCGTAATAATTTTTGAAAATATCAATTTTTCCTCCAATAGCTCTGCCCAGCATGCCAAGGACCCTGCATTAAGTATAAATAAACAGCTTTTACATTCCCACAGCTCAGGAACTTTTCTGAAGTGTAGACATTGACTTTCTTTAGATGTTTTTAACCTAACAAGTGAAAATAAATGAGAAGGAACACACAGTTGTGGTTTTTTTTTTTAAATCTTACTGCAGTTAAACTCCTAATCCTAGAGGGATGGTACCTTTTGCCATCATTGTATCAACAACCCTCTGGAATGAGAAAGCAAAAAATAAAACCCCAAGATTAATAAATGCTGTTTAACTGTGTATCCTTATTTCTCAAGAATAAATAGTTACCCATAACTTGCAAGAGCAATTCTGAAAAATCTCGCTGAAGTCTGCACACTTGTATTAACCTATGTTTCACATGTAGTTTCCCTAAGAAAACCCACAACCCCGGCAAATGCAGAAATGATGATTAGGTGGACGGCGACCAGGATATTCTTCGTTTTGCAGGAAGATCAAGTGGGTACTTTAGTCCGTAGAGCTCCAGAAAGACCCCTAAGCACATTACTGGGAAGTGGATTATGAGTTTTAAATCAATTGTTTCAGATTTGCCACAGAAGCAGCAGTGTCTTGAAGATCATAGTAAAATATCAGCTCTCCATGAAGATCTATCAAAAGCAGTATGGTCTGAGCAGGTACTTCAAATAAAACACACTGTGAAGTACTTTATCAGACTGAACAGACTAAAGCAAATGCCCAGATTTTGTTTCACTCAGTCAGGGTCTCAAGTGCTCATCTTAAGTGGGAAGGACTTTTGGTACGGGAAGGAACTTTTTTCATCATTTATTTAGGTGTGTAAGGGTCAGGCAGGTGTTGTTTTCTGTTTCCATTGTGCTCTAAATGCAGAGTGCAGAGGACTGATGTTCTTCCAAGTCCCAGTGGTGGGATGACTGTGTATTAGAATCAGATAATATATTCCACTTCTGAAATGGTCTCGTAGTCATAGATAAAAACAAAATGTATTTGACACAGTCTTTCATTTCTAATGGTCTGGATTTATCAGAAATTTCCAGAGGTGGCATATGAAGTAAGTATGTGCCTGCTGTTTTAAGTCAGAAAATGTCTCTGGGTGGCTAAACAAGTGTGCCTAGTACCATTTTGGTACTTTGGGTATCCTACCCTTCTTCCTGCTGTTGTTCCAGAGGATCTTGTGTCTCCTGTATCATATCATCAACCCTGTGTGGATGCTTCAGCTAGTTTAGGGCATCTCAAACACTGTTAAAGACTCTATTTAAGCAGTGAAATCCCAGCTTCCCCTACCAGCAGTAATACATACACACATATGCACATACACAATGCTTCCACGATTAAAGCAGTATGTCATTAATTAAAACCAGGTCACAAACAGCAACTCAACCATATTTTGCTCAGTCTTGGAACGGTTGTTTATTCCAAAGTCATGAAGCTTCCTGTAAAGTAAATACGTTGAGAGTACAGTGCCATAATTACATGATGAATAAATGTATGGTGCTTTGTCAAATACAATAAGAGACATAAACTCAAGTTAGGGTGTCCTGCTAATATAACAGAATGTAAAAATAACATCTGAACAGCAACAGAACTTAGTAGCCACATACTTTACTTGTTTTTACTTATTTTTACAAAGAAGCTTCCTTTCCATGCTGCAACCAGGATTTTGCAATTTAACTAAACAAATTTGAAATGAAGGAGCATTTGCCAAGGAAATCCATAAAACTCTCTTCAGGTGTGACTGTCCTCGTTTTGCAGGTAGGCAAAAAGAATGTGGGATTTCAGAAAGAAGCTTAATGCAGATGGGTATCAAAACCTCAGTAAAATTGAATTCTTCATGTTAGTCTGAAAATCCTAAGCAGAGTGACTGCTTTCAGAGAAAACTGTAAAACCATGAGATAAAGCCCAGAATTTCTCCCTATCTATCTGATCTCCTTCTCAGCCAATGGTTTGCATCTACCCTTACATCACTGTATAATTAAGAAAGGGACACTATGGAAAAAGATTTCTGCACATGACTCAGGAAAAAGAGAAGAAGAAAAAAAGCCCCAGAGGACTCAGGAAAAAGAGAGAGTAGGAAGAAAAAAAAAAAAAAAAAGAAGAAGAGCTTTTTTTATGATCAAATTTCTAGCTCTGCCTCATTATACAGCTAACTGGCAAACGCTTTGCTTCGTTTGATGGGAACTAACAGAGTTGAAAAGCCTATTGCTTACTCTTTGAAGGTTTACGAGGCATGCAGTTACAATAGTGACCTATTTAAATCCTTCCAGCCAGTGAAACATAGTTCCTCTGTTGTACTGGGGAGCAGCAAACTTAAGTTACAAAATGGGCTGTTTCATATGACAAGAGTATGACTTGTTATGGGCAGGAACCCACTAAGTACTATTCTTGTTCTTAAAGCCAAGCCTGGGGGGAAAAACTAAATATGAAAGTTCAGGACCAAATTTTGCATTCTGTTCCACTTGGAAACTAAGCAGAGATTTGTCTTCAAAGAATTGTACCACATCCTGATCTATAAAAACATAAGAACAGATTGAAATTACATTAATGTAAACAGGCATCTCTGAAAAGAACACTGAGTACTTAAAAATTGTGGACGTTTATGCTAGTACTTTCCAAAACGGTTATCTTGCACATTATATGGAGAGATAAAAGTAAATGCTGCCTTCATTAATACATTATTTTTATTTCAGCTTTAGTGGAAAAAATATATAATTACAGAATTGGAAATTCAGAACAAATATTCTGCCTTCTTTCTCTTGGGACAGGAAAGAGTGAGGGAAGAATGTGGTCACTAGTGAAAAGTCAAGACCTGCAACTACAAAAAGACAGGGCTTTCATTTTTTCTATCACACGATAACTGGAAAGAAGTACTTCCAAGGCTTACTTCTTAAAAGAAAAAATGAAAATTTAAACTTAGTTTATTGCTTTTTCCAAATTTTAGGGATGGCAATGATTTCATCTGGGGTTCATATCTTTTTTCCTGACTGGATTTTGATTAATTATTTTCTGTCTGCATGGCACTCTGATTCAAAGAAGTCCTTTGACTAGTGGGAACACAAGCTCAGGTCTCTTGCAGTCTGCTCTAGGTTTAGCACGGGGGTTGGACTAGATGATCTCTGGAGGTGCCTTCCAACCCCATGTGATTCTGTGATTCTTTTCAGGATACCCACGCCCATACCAGTGTGACCAGTTCCTGGACATTTACCATTTCAAACTCTCACATGGCTTATGAGCCCCAAATAATTACCCAAAGTGAGATTAAAAAAAAAGGATCATTTATCTTCTTCCTTTCTGAGATAATTCCTAACTCTACATATCCTCATAATATAAGCTGTGGCTAAAGAAGATTAAATGCCCACATGCTGCCTGCCCTCAGTACACACAACTCTCTCATGGAGGGCCCAAGAGTCCATTGAGCCCCCAGGAGCTGGCTTTGCCTCTGAGCTCAAGTTATGGAGCAACACAAGTCTAGACCTGCCACGGACATTGCCTTGAAGGTTCAGGTGACAGTGTAGACGTGATCCTAGAGAAATGCTTTGTTTTAGAAGGAAGATAGTCACTTGTCAAAACTCAGACTGTGGTACTATTTCTTAGTTTGAACAGTACTTTTCACTAATGAAGGTTGGAAAGAAAAAATAAACCAAAGAATTCTTTGCCATTAGAAAATAATAGTGGTTTTTTCCAGCTGGTTTCTACTCTCCTTCTAAGCATCTTCGAAGGTATGTTTTGGACATGTGTACATTTCCCAAGTAAAAAAATGCCCAGGTTTTGTTGTTCTGAAATGAAAATATCTTTATATAAACCATGTAAAATGCTAGAATCTGAAGAAAAACTCTTTATGCACGTTATGGAACTAATATAGCTGGCCCAGCTGGACATCAGTTTGAGGAAAATGTCACAATTATAACTTTTCTCCTAAACTATTACAGCCCAAGGAAACCCAAATAGGCTTCATCAAATTTGATCTTTTATGTGATCAGAGGAAACACAGGGAGAGAAAAACTCAGTGGGATTAAGGGTTTCACAGCCTGGCACGTACAGGGTAAGGCTTCTTATTTCAGAAAATGCTAATTAATAAGCCCAGAGTTTCATCAACATACGAATCCTGGAAAGGGCTCCTGGTCACATCTGATTCTCAGTGAAAACTCTGCTCTTCTGCACTTGCAGCAGCATCAGTGTCTCCTCAAAAATGCAGAGCAGAACATATGTGTTGGGAGTGGTCTGCTTAACAGCACAATCCTTCTTTTCCTTTATAAACAATGAGCTTTCAAGCTCCCTGAAGCAAAGAAACCAGGCAAGGAAATATTTAATCAGTGAAAGGAGGAATTTATATGCAGTTGATAAACTAGGGGCTGTATGGAAATAGAAAATGTAATTGAAAAAAGCAACCCTTTCCATCACTGCTCACTGTCCTGAAATGCCTACATGCAAATGGAGACACATGACAATTTCAGTGATGGCCACAGTCTTTCCCAGAAACAAATCTCCAATTCTCATCCAGAAGATGACATAATCATTGCTATGATGAGTTTTCCCCATTTTCTATACAGCTGTCCTTGTGGCACTGCCCCTCCTCTCATTCTCATACAGCATCTCCAGGACCAGGATGCTGCAACCCATCACTTTCTTGAAGCTAATCAAGACCCACATTGGCTTGTGTACATTAGGAGACTTACGAAGGCTGGTGTATGCTATCATTAATACTGAGGACCTCTGCATTTCCCAAAGTGGCATTTCCCTGAGCTATGGGAAGCAGAGAGTGGGAGTAGCCTCTTGACACAACATGCACTCTGGAGACAGAGAGAGGGAGCAGAAAAGGAGGACTATGTGACACATGGGCGATGCTGTTTCCAGTGATCCAAAGGTTAGGGCACATCTCTGGATGAAGGCTGAGGATCTGCAGAGAGGAAGAGATGGATCTGAAAGCTCAGCTCCCACTAATCTTCTAAGGAGAGAGAGTAGATTGAGATTAATGAAAGCACCAATGCATCCAACTCCAACAGACATTGACACTTCACTAAGTTGCCAAGTTGCATATCAGATACTGTTTTAAGCTGTGCTTGGGGACATTATGTTTTTCTCAAGAAGTGTATATCAAACAGTTACAAGTGCTTAAGCAATCAAAAAGAATAATGCCATAGGTGAATCTTCACATTCTTATCAAATATTTTTAAATGTTATTTGTGTTGTTCTGACGCAATAAAGGGAAAACACAGCACTTGTATCTTCTCTGCAGAGACTTTGCCATTTATTCCTCATGAACCCTAGTGCATATATAGGCAGGGTATATTCAGCTGGCAGTGGAACGTGGCATTCACCATCCTCATCTGTTCTGGCCAGCACATGCTTTGTAGCATCTAACACCTAACGAGGTACAATAACATACCCTGCTCCACAGGTCCTGGACAACGTGCTTCCGCAAAGCTACAGAAATACAAAGGGTATGTCCATACCCTCAGCTAAGCACACAGCTGAGACTGCACTCAAGAATCAGGCCAGCTCATTGCCTACAGAATTCACCCTCAGATGTGACAGGTCTGAGCTCCAAGCTGGAAAGTGCACACCAGTGGCTCACCCAGCTGCATTTAAACCTGCTTTCACCTCACATTGCCGACTCAATCTGAGAGCCCTTGACCTTCTCTGATACCAAAGTGTACCTTTAGGATAGGCTCTGACTCAGCACCATTCAAAAAGGTGATGGCCAATGTTGTGACATGGCCTGCTTCTGAGTACAGATCACATACCACTGACGTTTTCCTCCTTAAAACAGTTGTTTTCCTCTTTGCCTTAAACCTCCCCTCTTCCCAGCAGCTTGCAGAGTTTCTGTGCAGCATTCCTAACCAGGCTGCACTGAGTGCAGCTCAGGACACAGTCCACTCTATATGCTCTCTGGTATTTTGCATTTCTCTCAGATTATTAAAGGGAGAAGAAAAGGCTCAGAGGCATTATTTATTCAATTCAGAAGCAACCCGTTATCACTGTGTTACATTTCTAACATGCAAACACCACTACACAGCACCAGGAGAGAATCTGTTATCCCTGAAAAAGAAATTACATGCTCTTTTGAAATCAAAAGAAATGCCCTGCTGTCGATGAATTTATTCTTGGTTACAGCACAAGGAAGTTTTTGCTTTTCCTCCCCCACCTCTCATCCAAATTTCTTCCCCAGGGTTGCGGAGCATGAGATGAGCAACGCGACCTTGCAATGACAGAATTTTAATGTGTGACTGGTGCACCAAAAGCAATGCAGCAGCGTCTCCCCTCTCGGAGCTGCTATGTGCACCAGACATTTATGTAACACTGCTTCTCATCCTGAAGGCTGTCCTCACCTGGGGTCAGCAGCAACCAACACAGAATCTGTTTAGTCAACTGTCAAAGCTACTTACAGCTGGCACAGAGACCTACACGCTCCAGGATTTTGGTGAGGAGGAGTTAACAGGTAAAGCCATTCCCAACCCCAAAGCTGCAAAACAGAAGTAGATGGTTTTTTGAAACAGGTTAACTAGAATGTGTCAATGGTGGACTTATTTCAAACAAATTGCTTATTTCCAAGGTGTTTACTAAAATATACTAGTTTTCTTACGTGCTTTAGCTCTGAGTTGTGCTTAGAAAGGCAATGTCTTTGCAGATATTGGTTCTCAAACCCCAGGGAGACTGAATCCACATCCAGGCAATGGGGCTTGCTTGTAATTTCTAGAGTTGAGGAGCCAGGAAAAATGTCTCACTCCTTCCCCTTTGCTCCCAGGTTCAAAATATTTCATCCTGTTCATTGCTGGCATTCATCATGCTGTCCTGCCCTCCTCGGTTTGCTCAGCAAACTCAGGTTGACAGCAGTTTACCTGAAGCTTCAGGAGCTGCTCTTGGCTTCCCCCTCCTGGTTGAAAAGCACAGATCATTAGGAAGAAAGTCCAGATTTTGGACTGTAGAATGGACAGACTTTGCCTGGAAGAAGCAGACAGCTTGTAAAAAAATTTTGCAAGGACTGACATCCTCAGAAATCCAAGGGTGTCATTAAGAGGCAATCTACAATTGGCATGGGTGGCTCTCTCCAGCTTTCTCTCTGTGCTCCTGTACAGCTCCAACAGCTGTCTCTTCTATGATCCTTCTAGAGAATACAACACTTCAGGCAGGGCAAACCTTGAGCATCCATTGCAAATTTGGAGATATTCATAACCTCAGAAGAAGTGCTCAGCATTCCATGGTACCAAAACAGATCCCATCCCTCTTACAACATGGGTGATATAACCAGCGGGATACTAAACCTTCACAAATATTCATCCAGCCCATTAAGGCATTTGTTACTCAAAACCTTTGCACAAGAGTATTCGTTACACATCAGTCCAGCAGAGGACTCAGGGTTCAACCTTAAAAGATGCTGGGTAATTAATCTCCTGTACCCACAAAGGACATTCCAGAGCTTCTGAGTTTTACTATGTTTAGTATAGACACTAAAATATCAGGCTCTTTATGAGAATGAAGAATCTCATTTCAGGTCAATGCATTTCACCACTGCATCACTACAGCAGCCTTAATGAAACACACCAGCAGCAGAGACGATGCAAACCCCAGATCACCATTCAGAGTTCAGTCCTCAACTCTATTCCATATATCCCTGAATAATGTACATTCATTGCAGAAAAGCTCAGTTCAGCATGGGCACCAGTGGCATTTTGATTAAACATTGCTGCTAAATCCTCTTTGTTAAAACAATAAAAACTGGTGTTATTTGTGAGGGGTGGGAATTCTGCAGGCAGATCAGACGCATAATCCAGAGAAGAACAGATCCAGCTTGTCTTAAATTACACTGGCATGTTTATGAAATGATTGCCAGGCTCAAGTGAAAATTAATCTCCGCAGAAGCCCTTTTACATTTTTAAACAAGTAAACATTGCATTTTAATGACAATGTCTCTTCTCTGATTTACAGGGCTTGAATTGCTATAGGCAATGACTAGTTAGCCCCCTGCCTGCTTCTCTAAGCAACATCTTGTAGTTGGAAACTATAACCTGGTACGTTAGTGTTGAGTAGAGGCTTTTCTCTTAGGCAGCTGTTCCAAAAGAAAAATTTCTTACCAAACCATTACTTCTCTGCTCTGTTAGGCTGTTATAGCTGAATTACTGTTTGCAGTGTGTGCTCACAGGTTGCTTTGTGCTTATACCTGACTCTGTCTATGGATGCAAGCGCAGGCAGCAGTTCTCTCACCTGCAAGGCACATCTTCTAACCTGATAGGTGAAGATCTGCAATCAAGGCAAACGATGAGGATCCGGGCCCGCAGTCGGGATGCAGTGGAAGCTGAATGTGTGCAGTGCTTTCATACACACCATCACATCAGGCTTGTGTGGGCAGGCATCTTCAGAGAGAGGGTTTATCTCTTTTCCCACTACAGCAACTGTTCTCTAGTCTGCGGTGGCAAAACAATCAGCATTTTGCAGAAAAATGGATTCAGCTTAAACTTTCTACCCTAAATAGTGCAGTCACTGGCGAGGTGTCGGTGGGTATGCACTGGGGTCGTCTCCCAGCCCAGGTTCAAGGTTGTGATCTCTCATACTCCTTTCAGTTCTGTCTCCTAGAAGAGCAGATAAAACACCAAGGAAGAACTCGTATGTTACTACTACCATATGCTGCAATAGGGAAGTGTTGTTCCAAATCCAGGGCTGGAATAACCATCATGGAGAGATGGACTGTCCTGCAGACTTCAGAGGTGGAGGTCTCTCCTCATCAGCCCTTCCCACGCTCCATCAGGTCTCACCTCTGCAGCCCTTTGCTCCAGCCGTGAACATTTACTCACACAAGCAATATTAGAGCTATGGGAATAGAATTGCTCGGGTAAATCCAGTTAATCCAGCTGATGGCTGTGTAAAGCTCTGAGCCCCACACTGCTGTACAAGGGCTGGATTTGGAGGGAAAGGGAATTGCAGGGAAAGGGCTTGGTTCCCATCACGGCATGAAAACACTCCTGTTTTAAAGAAAAGTCCTGAAACGTTATGATGAATAAAACACAAATTTCCCACTGAGCAAACACTGAGAAGTCTGCAGCTTTGTGACAGACTGAGCGAGAAGTGGCAGAATACATGGTGGGATCCTTCTCCTGCCAGCAGGACACTTATGACAGACTCACTTACAGGACTCAGTTTAAAGCATAAAGAGACGTTCAATTATGTAAATCCGGTTGATCTGTAAATGTGGAATTAAGTGCTGTCAGCCTTCACTTACTTGCCTGGCACAGAGTTATATTTTCATGTATACTTGGCTTACAGATAAAAATACTACGGAGTTTAAAAGAGAGCTCAGCTGGGTTTTGCAAGCTGGTGACACACTCAGAAGCAGCAAGGACAATGCAGCCTGTACAAAGACCATGTTTATGATAACATCTGCCACTCCTGAAGCCAAGTCACAGTCACTAACCCTTAAACTTTTTGCCCCTCTAAATAGCACAGCTCAGGGAAAAGGAAAAAAGCAACTGAGGCTTTTAGCCTTTCCACAAACTCACCCTCACCTGGTCTAGCAATTACTCATGCGAGCAACAGAGAGGTTTGGTCAAATGGAGCTTAACACAAAATAAAACACAAATACAGTTGCATAGCAATTAGACCTTTTCACTGCAGGTGCACTGAAGTGATCCTGAAACATTAATGAAGCCTCACAACACTGCAGAAAGGTAGAGAGTCCCAAGTCTGTTTTACAAGTGGGTCAGCTGAGGTTGGTACAGGACAAAGGCAGAAAGAGGAGACCCTGGCTCTGCTTGCACCTCGTCTGACAGCACTGCCTAAAAGAACAACAGGCATTGAGCATTCCCACACCCAGCGACAGCTCCTGCTACAATGCAGAGCAAGAACACAGTACCAGTATTATTATTTTAATTATAAAGCACTACCTATACAGAGGCTGAGCCAGAAAATATCATCTGTTTTAGCACAGAGCTAAGTACAAAACTAGCTGCTCATTATATGGTAATGGAACAGATATCTATCAGAGAGGAGATGTTAAACCACAAACAATGTCGTGATTAGATGACTCTAAACTGTATTTAAAAACCATTAGATACCAAATCCTAAAACAAGAGGAAAAAGATCGCTGTCTGGCTGTGGTTAATAGATGCAGTCATGATTTCAATCATGCTTTAAGCTAACTGCCAGCAAACAAAAAAGCCTGCAGTATCGGCAATACCCAGGATCTATGCATTTTGCCATCAATTTTGTTTATTAAAAAATCCATGCAGGCAGTGTTAGAAATAAATCATAACGATCTAATCCTTTTCTGCATACCTCCAGTTTTACAGTGACAGATGAATGAGATCCAATGGGAAAATAATGATCCTTCCAGCCTCAAAAAAATAAATATTAAAATCAGTAGCTGCAATGTAGGCTCCCATCTCACACTGCATTTCTATTTTGGCTTCTGTCTCCTCTAGGCTACTTTGACAATTCTCGTCAGTAGGAATACATCCGTCTCTGGCTCTTTCCTTCCCCCTCGAATTTCAAATTGGGCAGAGCCAAAGATAAAAATTCCAGTGCAAAGTCCAGACACTGAGGAACATGTTCCCATGCGGCTTCACTGCTGCACCTCCATCCTGCTTCTCCACGTAGGGCAGCTCCCGAGGAGAAGCTGCCAAGGCAAAGACTAACTCATTTTCACTAGTTACACATACAACATGCCTATACACCACCTACTATAAAAATGCTTCCCTCTGAACACTGATACTTCTAGTCGCCTTTACAGAGTTTGTGTTGTGAGCTGAAAATTAGTGTCTTTCCTACTATAATACAAAAAAGTATTCACTGGAAAGCTGCAAACCAAATCAAATCCACTGTGCTAAACACAGGTGAACCACGGGCTTGAGAGATGCTGAGCCATCTCATGTCTGTGTGTGCTATGGGGCGTTTCTCCCAAGCTTCTGCTGGAGTTTAAGGGGCAGGTTATCAGTAAGTGTAAAGTGATGCTGCTCTATTAAGATGCACTAGAGTCATGATTATTTCTGCCACCTGAGAGCCTGACTCCTGCTTAAATGTCTTCGTCTCAGCAAAGTAAGGTAAAGGGGGTAAAGAAGGAATAAAGGAAGTTGGACTGGCTACTGGATGGAGGGACAAAATAAATTGCTCCTCAGAATCAAAAAAAGTTTTAAAGTGCCTGTTTCAACCTCTAGTCTTTCCATGGCAACTATGAGCAGAGTGGAAAACAGGTGCAGGGAGAAGGGAAGGGGAGATTAAATTTGGATGTTTCAGCTTCTCCCCTTCGGAACTTCCTGAAACCACAGTGCAGCTCCTGCAAAGTTTCTATCTGCACACATGATGCAAAGAGCCAGGGTAATGAAGGCTTCGTTCTTACTCTGCTGCAGATCTGGCCTGATCCTGCTTTCAGTGACATCAGTGCAAATAGAGTGACTCCAGGGAAGGTACTTGGAAGATCACAGTCAACCAAACATACTCTGGGACCTCTAAAATTTCATTTCAATCTGCTGCATTGTAAAATAATCAGTAAGAGCATCTGAATAGTTGAAGTATTTGACATTCAGGGCATGTGAGTGCAGAGTGAGTGCAACTTCCACGTTGAGTGTGTGGCATAATAAAACATCATATCCCGTCTGCTCCCGTTAATTGCTTTCCTTGCTCCATCTTTCTGGCTGCACAAATCACACGTATTTTGCAAACTCACTGAATGCTGAATCAATGCAAGATAAAGAGTTCTCCACATACAGTTGTTTCCTTGTCAAAAGACTGTGATTTATACCACACCAGTCTGCCCACAGGTGTTACACAGTTGTGCTCACTTTTCTATAATTAACTTACATCTTTCCCCATATTCCACCCTCTCTTCCAGTCAGGGTGGGAATATCCACATCATTACAGAAGCAGACTAGCAAGAGTAACACTCTATATTTTAAATACAGAATCCCAATTCTGCAAGATATAAAATCTTTAATATGGAGTGTTTCCACCCAAGGCCATGAGATCTGTATACCAACAAAAGCAATAGTCTTTGTAATAGTGTTGTTTTGTCATTTGGATTAACCTGGGGTTTGGTTTACTGATCCAGCTTCAGAGGACTGGAAGTGGAAGAAGTTCAAACGTTCCACAGATTCTTCTTCCATCAGCTTTTAAAGCAATTCTGTCTCTCCTCAGCTTCTGTACTTTTTAATTAACAGAAACAAATCCAAAGAATCACTGCTGCTACAAATATTGTGCAAGTGCATTTGGGCTTGAGCATAAGCACTTATTATTTGTTGGTATACTGCTGCATCCATCATTTTCCAAAGTCTTAAATAATCATAAATAAGAAAATCTGTGCTATTCTTTGGTACATTTCTGTCTGTTTAAACCACAGCTGAACTTTTAAGTTGTACAAACAAAAAATTGCACTTTTATCTTCAAGAGAGTCTTGCTAGTCCAACAGACTTTCAGCTGAAGGATTCTTTATTATACTCAAACCTTGTCCCATAAGAGTTGCTGCTGTTGCTCAGTTTATGAAGTATCTTAGAGATTTTGTTTGGTCCACAACAGAAAACTCCAATGGTCTTCCTGTTAAAAGAAAAAAAAGGCCAAAAAAAAGACAAGACGTTATGACATTGCAAATAAACAGTAACTTCTAATGATAGATTTGGATTATGGCCTCACTGTATTATGCAAAAGCCAACTATGCATAAATTTTAAGGTGAGAACAGCTTACTAGATCATGTAGTTAGTATTACTGAAGTCACCAGATTTCTCCCAAGTAGCCCCACACAAGTCCTATTACTTATTTGACTAAAAGACAACTCTTAGAAAAAGGTACCTCGTCTTAGTGTCAAGCCACCAAGTAATGAAAAATTACTACTTCCCATTCTAATTTTTTTCATGATTAATCACTTTTTTGGGGGTTAAAAATGTGCCTCACTGTAATGACTTCATTAGTGTAACTCGTGATTTACACTGGCAGGAGATCTAGTCGCTAACAGTGATTCGTTACACTAATGAAAACAGAGCACTACTAACCCATGATTATTTCTGGCAGCAGCAGAATAATTTTACTGCTTTAGTTCCACATTAGCATGCAATCTTTCCTTCAGCAGCTGCATTGGAAAGCCTTATGAAAAGCCAAACACAGAATGTGATCCTTGCTCATCATCCACAGCTATCGGCCCAAGATCATTAGTTAACCTGACTTTTTCACACCACTCCATCAACAGCTCTTTGCTTTCTGGTCACCTTAGACACAGGCTGTAAGTCAGACTCACAGTCACACAGCATCTAAGGGCTCAGAACAGTAGCCAGCATCACAACAGGGCACACGCACAACAGCGGGACTGAGGCACCCATGATATCCATCATCTCCCTTTTTTTGAAAGAGGAGAAGGGAAAGGAAGGAGCAGGGAGAGGATGTGGAACTGTCTCTTCTATATCATGAAAAACAATCTATTTTCTTCATCTTCCTGCTGAAATTGTGCCACTGCAGAAAAAGAGCTTAAAGATTTACTGGGATAGAGAGAGAGCACAGAAGAGGGGACATGGCTCTAACTATTGTGATCTACAGTACTCAACAAGGAAACTGGAGACTTGAATTCTGGTCCCTGCCTCCAGGGCAGCTTCAGTATTTTATACGGTAAATATTTAATATCAAATATCTTAGCACATGCAGGGTAATCAAATGCACCGTTTAAAACTGCCTGTGTATGTGTCTGGTGAGAGAAGGGAACTAGCACATATAAGAAATCTTTGAAGCATGGTGTCAGGTGTATGTGCCTGACGTTAGGCAGCAGCTCGAATAGCTCGGCAGTCCACGCTGTACCAGTGCACAGCAACACCAGCACGGCACAACTGAGGGGTCAAACATCAAAAAGCATCACAAAGCTGCGCAGGTAATAGCATCAGTGCCCTTGTGCAGGCACTTTACAACCCTGACTTTAATTGCCTCCAATTCCATCGTCTCTCATATCAATCTATGGCAAATATTCATAACTCATACTTTTCTCACCCTTATGTATATCTATTAAACTTTCCTGTCCTGGCAGTACTACTTTTAACGACAAAGAGGTATTGTGTTGGTGTCTGGATTTACAGAAATAATGAGAGCACTATTGTTCACTGCTCTCAAATAAGATCCCTCAGCACTTGCACAACCTGAACACTGTCTAATCTGTGCACAGTAGAGAAAAAGGAGGCATGAGCTGCCAGGAAGAATCTGTCTTCCACTGTTTATTTAGTTGAGAGAGTTAATGTTGTTGGGTTTTTTTCATTAGTCTAATTACAGACACCTGATAAATAAAACCCAAAGAGTTCACCTGTCTCTCTCCCTTTCCTTACATATATATAGCCTCCAAAGCACAGACACATCTAAGCAGAACATGCTGCTAATATATTTCCATCCCAGCAACATCCTTCCAAGGTGCACAGGATTTTTAGCTAGTGAACAGAACCACAGAGACGTGTGACTGACTAAGGTCTCCTGAAACCCAACAGAGCCACTGCCCCGTGGGGTGAACCAGAGGCTCTCAAACCCTCTTCCCAGGATACACACCACCAGCCTCTATTCTGGACATCCTTCCATGTACCACTTATCTCCCCCAGTTCCTCACCCAGCTCCTTCTCCATTTACCCCACCTCCCCTGCCTGCAGGTACCTACCTCCCTGCCTCACAGCTACTACCAGGAGCAGCACAGACTACTATCTTGAGCTGATGGGCTTTAATTGCTTATCACTTCTCTGGGACAATGGCTGACCTTGAAACGAAAATAGACAGCTAGGTATTGCTGAGGAAAAACGTCTGAAAATCTGTTAAATACCACTAACGTTTATAATTAGGGAGACTGTGTTATAGGCCATTCTTTGTAATACTTATAAACATTAATATAGAATTTTATTCATTCAGAGCACTAAGAAAACAATTCCTCAGTGTTTCTATGGGATGTGTAGGTCAGCGCATATTCTTATGTCTGTTTGATGGACAGGAGAGGTGAGGGAGAGGTGAAACGCTTTGCTACCTAGAGAGGAAAGCGTCAGGACTTGAAATGTTCCAGTCTGAAATCCCATATTCATTCCTAGAGAGAAATTTCTCCTTTACAGTGCACAAAAGATCTATCACGGTGCTCCATGCCCTCCCTTCCTACAGATACTCCTGTCTTTTTCTAGGTCAGACTCCATTTGGAGAAAAGCACACATCCATTTGAACCAAGCAAAACTGAGGCAGCGTGGCAGCCAAGGCACGGCGTAAGCTTTTCATCCAGGAGACAACTGAACAGGAACAAGGTTGCTGCTCCATCCCCAAGAAGAGAGCACGAAAACCAAGACAAATTAATTTATTATATAAACTGTCCTAGTGCAGGTCCTTGGGAATGCAGGTGTCATATAAAATACCAACAGTAGATGGCACACGTCTGCTCCTCTTAGTCCAGAAGAAAGCACTAGGAACCTGGTACTGGGTTGTCCCACCTCACGCTCTGAAGGCCTGGCAAAGCTCAGACACTTACAAATGCACTTTGCTTATTTGGGACCCAAACAGCAACGAGGCACAAACCACAAACCAATCAGATGGCTAAACCGATGAGAAAATTGCCAGCTGCATGTTTATTGATGTGCAGATTTTACCAAAATCACAAGATAAAAAGTGGCTGCCCGTAAACAAGCCCATGATTGCAAATACATGTGAAAGCCTGAGCACTGGCACCAGGTGTTGGAAAGAACTTGGTTGCCCTGCCTTCTTTTTTTTTTTTTTTTTTTCTTTTTCTCAGCAGGGTTGTTTGGGTGGAAAGTTAATGAGAAATATGAACTGAAATGGAGTTAGTAGGAGACCAGAAAATTGGACTATAGAGAAAAACTCAAGTTCCCATCTCATCCAGGAAAATGGGGAGAATATTTGCCTACAACACGTAAGTTTCTGTGGGATAGCTGAGTTACAGGTTGGACTACTGTCTATCATGTTGCATGTAAGTACATCTGTAGGTACAGACCTGTACCCATAAATCCTGTTAAAGGGGTGACAAAGAGTCAGGAAGCCTACATCTTAGCAAGCTGCAGGGCAATCAAATGAATCAGAACATTATTTAGGCACTAGAAGACTCCTGGTTTGGAAATGGTGGCACAATTTAAAGACCTGATGTGGAAATACAGAGGAAATGGTACTCAAAGTCTAATTAGGAGTAGTGCATTGGAAAGCACAAAAGAAAAAGAAAGTATGACTACCACTAATAGCTTCATCTATATTATGTGCACTTACAGCCTTGCAAGGAAGTGGCAGAAACTTCATCATTTTCATCTTTTAAAACTGCACTCACGTAGTTAAACAAAAAACCCCATCAGAACAGAGCATAAAAGGTCAACAGTCCTCTATGCAGAGGACTCTGAACCAGTCAGTCAACTTGCTTCTCTGACCTCTCTATTTCCCTTTCTTTCCAATGGATCTTTACTACAAAGATCTAAGTGACACGCATTTGCACAGAGTAAGAATGCACTAGGGATGTCCCTCTGTAGCAGCCTTTGGGGTGTCATGGTAAAGGACCCTGTCCACAACATCCTGTAGGACCTGAATCCAAGATACATGTTGTCTGCAGTTTATACTGCCAACGTTGACACATACTGGTGCTCAATATTTCTCAAGAGCCAGGGCTCAGTGTCCCCTAGTCATATCCAGCCTCAGAAGAGAAGAGTCAATAAGCCATGGGCAGATGTTCATCTTACAAGTGCAATGGAGGACAGAAGTTATTGAGGGAAAGTTCTGCAGGGGAATGTGAGAGCAACTCTCAACCTGGTGCACTCAGATTACTAACAACAGCTACTGAGGGTGGTTTGCTACCACCCTGCTGATTTTGTCAGAAGTGGATAAGGGAAAATTCACATAATCCCTTCTACTGGATTGGCTTTTGAGTCAGAAAACTGCCAGTGGGGTATAAAATACTCAACCAACAAAGCTGGATCTGGACAAAGACATTCCATAGTCTAATTGCACGTCTACTCTGGTTTACAACTGTCCTGTTTCAGACCATAATGTGTTTGCCTAGCACAGTGAAAAAGCATTGCCAGGTCTTAAAAAAAGAATAAAAAAGTGCCAGGAATCTCCAAAGACAATATATCCTCTGAATAAAAACAATACAGGACAGTCATATTCTTCCGTGTGCATTCTATTTGTAAACCAGCACTATAAATCATGAAAATTATAGAAGTCAACAATTTTAAAAAATGCAACTTTATAAAACCAACATATGTTGCAAGAAAGATACTGCCACGGACAAAAAACATATGCAATCTCTGTGCAGTGAGATGGAAATCTATTACTTTTATTTTCTGGGCCACTGAACACCCCAGATGCATTAAGAAAATGAACTCTTCTGAGTGTAAAAAAAAGTTTCCATTTTGTATAGGCTATCTCTTGCAGCAAAATATTAGCTAATTTCAACATCAGTAGCTTAAATGTTACACTCTAAGTTAAAACCCAAAAATATTTTCATACAAACATAGCTGAAGACTATAATATCCCCACCCTTCAAACTGTGGCAGCCTCCAAGTGGACTGGAACTTACCGCCTGTTACACTTTGCTATTTCATCAAAAAGGAGTTTCCACCGAGGTCGTCCAATCAAAAGCCTTGAGTTTAAAGCTTGATACTTTTCTCCAATTATTTTCTGCAAGAAACAAAAAATTCCATTCTGCCTGATTTGCAAATTGCTTCATATCACCCAGGGCTCCCATTTCTGAGATTGGCTGACTTACCATATCGCTGAGGTGTAAAACCTGAGCACAAGTATCAGACAGTTGTGATTAAAACTGCAGCCATTTCATGCACCAATACCTCTGCTCATTGCCTTTTCAATGGTTCTCTTTGGTCTTTGTTATACATTGTTCCTCATGCAGCTGCTCATTAATCTCCCCATTACTTTTAAACCAATTTATTTAAGCCATAAAACAATAACCGCGTTTCTATTATTCATTCTCTCATTGGCTTTTAATGCTAAGCTGGAAGAAACACTGCTGATGCAAAAAATCATATTTCTGTCTGAAGTATTTTTCTTAACTTTGCACAAGTAACTATTAAGATGGCTAGCTCTGAAAAAGTAACAAGGGAAATCTTACATTTCTCCCTGAGAGCAGTTTGCCAGCTGTTTTGAGCAGAAAGCAGGCAAAACTGCTCCCTGGGTGGATCCCAACCCATCCCAGCAATGCTAACTCACCAGCATTTTGATAAGGTCAAATGCCCTTCCATTGCAGGGCATTTTCTTTCCTTAGTTTTCTGTCCTAGTCCAATAGAAAGGCATCAGTGCTCTCACATTCTCTCTGCTGCTGAACAACCTGAAACATCACTCCTACCAATGCAAACAGAGTCTTGGCCAACTCATCCTCCACTGGGCTATTACATATGTTCAAGGAGCATTTGCTGAAGGATGGGCTTGGCTCCCTGTTGGCACACAGGTGTGCTACTTCTGAGCAAAAGGAACGCAAAGCAAAACTGCCCTAGTTTTGGTAGCAGTCAGCATTTTGGACTAACATCAGTGAAGACATAAGTTGAATGGCAATGGAGAGTTGAGTTTAACTCCCCCTTGAGAAATCATGAGCAGCATTACGGTTCATGCCAGTTTTGTTCAACAGTCACAAAAGAAAAGTGACTTTAAAGAAAGACTTAAAACAAAGTTGACTTAAATAAATTCAGTAGCTGCTTGATACAAAATATTAGAAAACTTGCTTTGAATCCTCTATTATTACAATCTTGCTGTGTCATTGCAATGCAGTCCCGCTTTGGGTTTTAATTTTAACCTAGCAATTACATATCAGGTTCACCAATCGGGTATTTGTCGCCCAAGCATTAAATCTGTAGAGCACTGTTCGAAATGACTGTAGCTATCACGTCATTTAGACTATTGGATAGTGTTCCTACTAGAGCTGTGAATGTTATGCTACCTTCACCTGACACCAGGCAGATCAAAATCTTTTGGACATGGTTTCTCACTGCATTTCATGTTTTGTAGTAGTTGTTAGGTTTGGTTCTGGGCCCACTGCAGTCAGTGGAAAGCATCCAGATGCAACAGGGTAAAGAATCAGGCCTAGGCTCATGTGCTAAATAATTTAAAATGAAGACTGTAAGTGTAAATAGCTACAGGAGATGCCAAGAGTTGAGGAACTAGCCCAGCTTTGAGGTTGGTAATACACGGCAATTGACAGTTCAGTAAAATTTCCAGTCTCATACATCAAAAAATTTGTAACTTTTGTCTATATTTGAGGCAAAGAAATCCAAAGCTTTTAAAAGTAGCTAGTTTCTCTCAAAATATTTATTTGAAAAGAAGACTTGAGCTTGCAAGTTCCTGGAATTATTCTGTTTTGAGTCTTAGCCCAGAAATGATGCAGATTTCCCATCAAACACAGCCAACTGTCTGGTCCGTGGCCTGGCCTGGAAGGACCTCTTTCCTAGAAAAGGAAGATGTGGATTTTTGCCTACATCTAATCAAGTTAGGGCTTCTAGACTAGATTTTCTTAATGCTGTAGGTATGGACTTGTTCTCTTGCCCTAGCCATGAATCAGTCGCTTGAGTTTATGGCCTCATTTCCTGGTTTTACCTTCTGCAGTAATTCCCTTTTGCCTTTGACTGACAGTTTGCATTGTCTACTACCCCAAGGTCCAGTTTGGTGTACAAACAGAATTTAGCCACATACCTGTATTCCATCTGTTTGACTGAGGTACAGCTGGATGTTTATATAGTCTGGTCGATTCTCCTGCCAAAGCTGGGGGGATGATAGAAATGGCTAGTGAAAAAATATCCTTTCTCTCAAGGCAAGTGTAAAGTCACTTGCACCTACTATTCTGAGAGAACTGGCATTCAGCATCAGTGAAATACGTATTTTAATGAAGAAGACACGCTTGCATAGCACCCCTTCATGCACTCCAGAATGCTGGACATCATGCTGTGTACAAAGTATTGTTTTAGGCAGCTACACTGCTCTTAAAATCTACCTGAAATAGCAAATCTCTCTTCTTAATCTGTCTACTAGCCAAATGGCTAAAGGCCACTCAGGTTTCCTAACCTGCATGTTCTTCTTCCATCTCATAAATTCCACAGATAAGTGTCCAAACTACTGGCACATGGCAATGCTGTGCAACGAAATACTGGTGGAAGATACTCAAACTGTTTTGTGCAGCTCCGTGAATAAATAGGGTCTGGGTCAGGTAGCCCAAGCAGAAGTACTGCTGGACCTTGTTTGTTTTGAGCAAGGCTGCCTTTCTCTACAGCATGTGAGCTGCGTGGTGTGGACATATTCTGCCTTTATTAAGTTGTCAGTACCCTTGCAAGCAGCCCCCATTACCTTGTTACGCAATGTGCAGAGCAGATCTGCAAACCAGCGGAAAGACTCAATGTCCCTGCACACCCAAATGAAGTAGAGTCTTCTCAGCTTGTAGCATTTCCAGCCATCACTTGAAAATAAAACATTTGGGTAATTAAAAATTATCATTTAAAAAGGAAACATTAATTAAGATGCTTTATATTCATTAGTGGAAATGGGAATTTCCATCAGAAGCTAACTGCTAAGTTGTTCTTCATCCTATGATACATCAGACATTGAAATGACCAATGCAGCCTGTTATAATGATCCTGAGAATATTAAATCTCTAGCACAGAGCTAACACCCTTCACAGACACTGTTTCCATATTAGGAAGTTGTCAGCTATACAGATGATTTGGGCAGCAAATATGGATTCATGCATCATCATCAAACTTTTATTTCAAAGCAAAGCAGACATTCTAAGCTCAAGTGTACTGTGTCAATTCTTTATTAGGTTTATAAAGTGACCCATAAGAGGAAAATATTGACAAATGCAATAATGTCAGGACTTAATTCTGCCTTTATATGTGAAAGGCTCTGGTTGATTATAATTAATACTCTAGCAAAATCAAAAAAAACCAAATCAAATCAGAGCTCCGTTGTGCCGGGGAGCTGTGAGATATATTACAGTCCTCAGAAAATGCCAGTGGGGAAGGCTCAGTCATGGGCAGGCTCTGACGTTGCATTTAGAAAAACAGGACTCTCATGTCAGATGTCTAATAGAAATAAAACACAAACATAGCACAAAGAAAGGACTGGAATGAAATGGGAAAGAAAATAGAAGTGAAAAAAGTCTTGACAATTAATGAGTTCAAACAAAGTACAAATACCCATGAAATATCTTCTTAGTTAGCCAATGCTGTTTTCTGTTGTTCTGATCACTGAAACAGCCAGTGCACAGACTGCTTCCTCCTTTTCCTCTAAAAATAATTTTCAGATAGAGAAGGCCATAGCCTGTCAACTTCAAACACTTGTCCCAGGAGCCAGCCCCGGTCAAAAAGTTTCATGATACATCTCACCGTATCCATTGTGTGCTATTTCAAACTCCAGGGTTGCTGGCATTTCCACCAAGGGGTGTTGTATTAAGAGACCTACCTAAGTGATGACTCCAACCACTGTAAGCCCAAGGAACAAGGATGGAGACATCCTCAGCAGCATGTAGGGGCTGAGAACTTGCCTTTCATGTAAACTCCCCATAGAGAGAAAAAAAATGCTTTAAGACTGGAGAGTATAGAGTCTTTCAAGTCCTGATTTCAGGCTTTTTATTTGTAAACTCTTGACCTGCAGAGAATTATTTCCTCCATCTTTTTCTGACTGCCTGCACTAAGACAAGCCCTTAGGAAGGGTCACAATCTGGTCAGATGTGATGTGATAACTATAAGCAGTAGCAAGGAAAACAAGTGCCTTTCAACGTAAAAAAAGGATAAAAGAAGAGAAAAATGCAAGGCATTTCATACTGAACTGCTGTAGCTCAGTAACAAACCACCGCTCTTGGTGATGAAACGTTGCAGCTGGACAAAAAAGTCAGACTGCAAAACGTGATGAAACAAGTCAAGCATAGATTTAAAATAGCACCTCAGACACACATGCTTGGGTCTACCTCCAGCAAGATATATCGTGCAATAAAGGTGCAATCCCCCGTTACAACCAAATCCACATGTATGTAATGCTTAGTGTGTGTTTCTATGTTACCACTGCCCATAATAACAGCCATTATTTACATACCATTCTGCCTGAAAGCCACCAGCTTTCCTTAACATGTTATGTTTTCTTAAAAATAGGGAATAGCGTTCAACAGTTAAGTGGAGGGAAGGGCGGGGGCAGGAATTAAGTTGTGTACATACAACAGGAACACAATTGAGGAGGAAACAAATGACTGTGTTGACAGGCTTCTGATCTCCTCCAGACATGCGTGACCTCCACACAACAGGGCTGTCTCCGCTGCTCTGCAGCGCTGGCGTCGTAAGGCTGTTTGCATGTTCACACCTGCCAATTTCTGCTTCTAAGCCAAGGCAAAGACAACAGGCAGATCGTCCTCTAAACAAGTGCTTTGTTGATGTTTAAATACAGAGAAGGAAAGCAGGCTCAGGCTGTTACTTTTTCCCAGAATCACAGAATGATTCCCCTGTATAATGTTACAGCACACAAGGGAAAGATTGGCTACAAAGGCAGTTTATGGGATTGGCTGCTTGGCAGCTCATTTATGGCTTTATCCAGATACATGGACATTGCAAAAGCTTTTGGACACTAACCTTCTATGGCAATGTCTGTGCAAGTTCCTACAGCCTCTGATAACATACTGGTACAGGCAAACATCTCATTACCTGCTGTTTGCCCATCATTATCATCTGTGACATTTTTGCAAAGCACTGTCAAGGATAATCCATCATGAGGAAATTGGTCATCTCATCCACCTGGGTCCCAGGCTTTCAGCAAAAACGTACCCTTTTTTTTGAGAGGATGATCAATACACTCTCAGGAAAAGAAAACAAGGGACATGGTCTTTGAGGGCGGCAGCACCATGAGACAGGTGGGACTGATAATTTTCAGAAACACTCAGCACTGTCAGTTCCAGCCCAGATCAAGGACAGAAGAATGTGCACAGCATCTAAATTCTAGGCTTTCACTTCACTTTGGAGGCAGAGCTGGCCATTAGCATGTTCATCTTAGAACAAATCCTTCAGTTGTGCCTTGTAAAACCCTCCCAAAGCAGCTAGTCTTTCAGCACTTCAGGGAAGGTTTGCTGCTTTGGTTGGGTGCTTATACAGTGCCTATGAAACAGGGGCGCTTACCCTCTGACTGGAGCTCTTAGCCAACAATCTAGCCCCCAAAAATTAATAAAAATCAATATAATCATAAAAGTAAGCTTATTTCACACAGCATAAGATTTGGTGGGAACCACGTCACTGATGTGACAGAGAAACAAGAGGTGAGAGGTTTGCTCTGACTAGAATGTCAAAGGCTTTACATTAAAATAAAATAAAAAATTAAAAAGAGAGAAACAAGAAAAAAAAAAACAAGTAAAGAAAAAGGAATACCTGAAATTTAAACTTTTTGAATGGAGTTAGACATCCAAATGCTATCTGAATCCAAGTTGATCCCTTTCCTTTAAAATCTTATACATACACATTTACAGAAGTCAAAGAGACCAGGAGAGCTGGCCCTGCATTTCCAGCAGAAAGACTGTCACAACTTCTGACTCTCAGAAACTCACAACCATAGTCCCTAGCCTCACCTAAGCTGGATCAAGGGGAAAAAGGTAACAGAGCTGAAGGGCTGTGACTGCATCAACCACAGGCTAGGCTGGTGGCAGGATATAAGGTTAGTGACACTGTTTGCATTACTGGCAAACTCTGCCACAACTGTTTGGGTTATAAAGCCTGTATGCGTTGATTTATGCTCTTAAGGGGACACCTCAGTCCTCGACCTCTCTCCAAGGAATCAGTCACTTATGCTAATGAAAGTTTTTAAATACTCTGAAGGTCTTTCTGACAGGCACTACTAACGTAAATTGAGGGAAACAGCTTTAAAAGGCTTAAGCTCACTTACAGCAGTGTGTTGAGTACTGATGCGAATGGTGTAACTCCAATACCACCAGCCACGCAGAGGCTGACCTCATAGTTCAGGGATTCCTCAAAGGGACTTCCAAAAGGTCCATCCACATACAGTCTGCAGAAAAAGCAAAAAGAGCACTTTTAGAGAAAGCTGCTAAAATCAGAGAAGCGAGGAAAAGAAACATGAGCTGGAATTAACATCCTACAAAGAATTTGTTTCAATTTTTTATTAGTCTTGGGATGCAGAATATGAAAACGTTTTTCCTGGAAAGCTTTATGTAGAGAGAAACCAACGTGCAAATGGTATGAAAACCTGTTCTGTGAAATCTCTTGGTGCATTCCATAATTAGACAAGCTATTTTATAATCAAACAGGTGGAGGTGATGAAATTATGACGACCCTTTGTGTCTGATATTAGAGGGCGAATAAAGTGCTGCACTGGAAACAACAACAACTTGGGGAGTCATAAGCAGGAAGAGACCTTGGTTAGGAGGTTCACCTCTTGAACATCAGAAACAGCTGAAATGTACAAAGGGGTACAAAAATCTATTTTTCATGGCTTTCATAATGCTTTTCATGGGCCTCCAGGGAATAAAGAGGTGACACATATCCTCTTGCAGTGAGCAAGAGGAACAAATTAACATCTATCTACTCTTTCACTTCACATCCAGACCACTGTGACTGTGATCTATCCCAAACATATAGAATAACTGAAGGGGGGTAAAACCCACTGAATTTACATCTTTGACTCATACCTCTCATTCCTTCAACAGTTTTATGTACCTGTTTTTAAAGATCATTTAGGAGACTGAGTCCCATTTCCAACCCATCTGTAGTCTTCCAGATACTGCTGGAAAGTCAGTTGACTATAATTTAAAAATGGGCTTTTATGCATCTTCAAAAATTTGACGTCCAAATCTTTTCCACACTGCTGAAAGTCTGACCAAGGTCACCCATAAATAGCTCAAAATTTATTGTCTGTAATATCTCTAATAAGATTCATATAGCCCCTATTCTACTTGTGGAATACCAGTCTTTAGTAATGGATTCACCTTTAGAAACTATTATGAAGAGAACTTGAACAGTACGTTTAGGCAATGTCTATTCTGTGTATGAGTGTCTCACTGGATTATCCCGTTTTAGGTAACTGGTGAATACAGCAAAGTGTGGTGGGACCAGCACTGCGTTCAGCAGCTCGGTGACTAGGAGTGTGCTCACAGCTAGGCCGACTGACATCAGCCTTTGGCCTGAGTCCACACAAAATTTCCAACATATATATTTTTATACACACATACTGGTACTGTTATGCAACTAAGCTAGGCACACTATTTGTCTAATAAAAGGGCATAAGTTTCTCCTTTATAGCATCAGCCAGAGAATTAAAGGTAGAGGAGACGTCTCTTTTCCCAAAGTCTTCCACCCCTCATCTGATTCTTTCTTATTGAGGGCTAAATCTTAGCCATAACTTAAGATCTCAGTCTGACCTAATTTCTTTTAGTTTTGTGGTCTGACCCTTGGCGTCTTGTCTTGTCAAGACAACATCTTGTCTAGGTCTCTTTGGCCAATATGGTTCTTTCTAGGAAATTTCTTCCAGACCTCTGCTATTGCTGACATCTCGATGCCTCATATGTTAGGCTCCTTCTTCTACAGTGTCTTATCTAAACACAGATAAGTACCTACTTTCTGATGGATCTGGAGGCAAACAGATGCCCTCAACTATGCCCTGTCTTATAAACTCATTTCTTGGCTCTTGGTGTCCTGCCTGGAGACAAAGTGAGAAGACACCAGGCCAGCCACAGCCATCATCAGAAAGCATTGGAATTGCTCTCAGTAGACGTTTTTAAATAACTATCCTGATTCCTCACTGATATTTATAACTAATCATTCTGCAACCCAAATATGCTTATTCTTATTTCTCTCTGTGTATTCTGAAGTCACTACAGTATTCTACAAATGTTCTTTTGGAGAATCTCAAAGCTTTTCAATGTCAGGTATGTTAGTACCAGCGTGACGAGAATACTAGAAAAACAAATTCACTCCTTACTTAGGACAGATAAATCCTTTTCCATAATGGGGCCAAAAAAACCCTTAACTGGACGTGTGCATATGATATAAACATAACTTTAAGTATCTTCTCATTAAATGTTTCCTGTTACATAACACTTTATAGACCATTTGCTTAACCAGTTTTTTTTATTCCACTAACAAAATGAGACCACTGCTGGTGCAGAGTGCAGGAGCAGCTACTTTAAGAGATCTTCTAAATGCTGCACTGTCATTTGACTGAGGAGGCAAAGGAGCATCTCTTATATAAATAAGCAACAGGGGAAATGTAGAGAAGCAGGCCATTGCTCTGAAATTAATCTAGTCCAGGGGACGTTTTGAGGGAAGTCCACAGATGTTATGTGTCTCAGATATGATCTAATTTTGGGATATCAGTGTAGGGCAAAAAGAAAAAAAAAAAAAAAAGATTTACTGGATAATAAAGCAACTGAAGTCCACTGTCATTTCTGGCATACCTCTTATCCATATGCTGCCCTGATCAGATCCTGCCTACCTAGTGAAATCTGGAGAGTTGTTCCTAAATATATGAAGTGCACAAGCCTGAGAGAAATTCCTTGCATTTTGCACAAGGAACACTAACTTTCACTTGGATATACAGACTTAAAGCCAACATATTGGGGGAAAAACCACAAGCAAACAAAACAAAAGCAGCTAGCAAAAGAGATTTTTCCAGAAATTAGGACAGTGGATGCGATAATAGCGATAATAGTCATATACTGTAGAGGAGCGACTCAGCAGAATTGTACTTAAGCCTACATGAGGACTGTTTGAAATATGTATGTATGTCTGATCTCAGAAGGGATTAAGCAATTCCTGGGAAGTCTGACTGACACCGAATACCACTGACATGACCAGGAGTTGAAACATGCAAAAACAGATCCGGTCGCCGAAAATCAGTCAAGTATGGTGCATAATTCCATGCCAGAAATTCAAAGAACAACCTTCAATTAAATATGTATTTTGGTCAGATTGCTCCAGTTTGTGGCCCATTAGCCCCATCTGGCCTGCAAAATATTTCTATCTCCCCACTGCGTCTTCCTCTGAGGGAGTAAGGAGCAGTTGTTTGGACAGCAAACGCAGTCAGAGGAGCCAAGAGCCTCCTGCTGTGCCTGCATGTGGCCCAGCACAGAACAGCCAGAAATCGCCGCTTCCAAGTGTGAGAAATGGGGGAAAAGCTGCAGAAATATTGCTACTGCATTAACCCACTCCACAAGACTGCCTCAAAAGGCTGACTCCAAAGATAACATGGCCTCCCTGGAAGATTTGGTTGGATACCATAAACATGCAGTATTTAATCCCATTTTACTATGGGGATAATTTATACCTAAAAGAAATGTGACTCTGATGCCCTGATGAAGGTGGTCAGTTAGGAATCGATCCTTCTTTTATTCAAGTCAGTGGAAGAAAAAAACCCCTCATGATGCAGTATCAAACAGAGCAGTGATTCAGTCGTGGACTTTTGCAGAGATTATGCAACTTTCGCTTCCTGTCAACATGTTCCTCCTTTCATTTGGTAATGCTGAAAATTTTTGCATAAAAGCAGTCCATTATTGTAAATGAAATCTCACAGCATTCAATAAAAAGACAGACAAGCCAAGGGGGGTAAGAGGACTTTTTGTTTCTTGAGTTGTGCCCCAGATATATCACACTACCATGCTATGCTCTCCCATCCCCCCAGCTTTAATTTAATTAACTTGAAGGAAGGGAATGGAATTTTACTAAAAGTTTAGAAATTCCCCCTTCAGGCAAACTTATTCAAATAATGAGTTGTTCTTTTCACATGTCTTTATTTCCAGTCTTAAGAGTGCTCTCAGTTATTCTGGCACCGTTTCTTCGCTCACAAACAGAAAAAAGGCTCCTCAAAACAGAACATATCACAAAAAGTAGCAGAACACATCATTATAAAACATCTTACAGATAGCTGGTGAACATGTTTTCTATTTAAAGCACCCTTACATTCTACAGTACAGCAGTACTGGAATATCCCAGCAAGCACCAAGACAGCTTATTCCAGAGCTGGGCAATGCAACTGCACTAACACGGGGCTGTCCCTAAACCAAGGGACACTGTCCCAGGGACACAGGCAGCTGTACTGCTTTTGGGACCCAAGTTATTATCTTCCATAAGGAACTGCACAGTGATGTGTGTGGAGGCACCTACTCACACCTCTGTCGGACTAGGATCTCAGCACCACACTTCAGGGTATAGGTGGCCTTAGACAAGTTTAATGCTTATATTATCCTTCGCTACACAACTGTAAATGCTAATATTATATTTTTTTCCAGGCTCTTTGGGAGCTACTGTGAAACATTATTGGGGATATTAGTGAAGTAACAGATGGATAGGGGACTTAATTCAAGAGCTTGTAGGAAATTTTAATTTGAAAAGTATCAGCATTTGCAAGTTGAACAGAATGCTTGGATACAAAGTACTGCATAGAGCACAGAAAGTGAAGTCCTAGTCTGACTGACGTTTGTGGCAAAAATCTTACTAATGTCAACAGAGTAAGGATTTCACCCAGCAGCGTGAGAGTTTATATCCTCGGGGCAGTGTTCAGTTTGTTACTAAGACCCAGGTGTAGGTACCTTTGTGTGAGCATACTAAGTCCCCAATAGTCAAAGGAGATGCAGTCAGTGCAGTTAATGGAGCCTAGAAAGACATTAAGGATGTGATGAATTGCTTGCTATCTCTGCTGACTGTGCTGACTCAATTCAACAGGACCTTAGAGATCAGTGTCCCTCTGGAATGGCAGCTGAAGGCCAAGCAGAACTGAAATGGCACTAGACACCTAGCCAAAGGCACCTGAATACAGACCTAGGCATCCACTGAGATAATTGGAGCTTTAATACCTAGCTTACAGAAAGACACCTACATTTAGATGTCTTCAGCTGGAGCTGAATCTCTGCCCTGACGAAAAACTCATGTCATTGACTTCAATAGGTTTTGGATAGTTCTCCAAAATTACAAAAAAAAATCAACTAAACAACCCTTCTCCCACACTCATTCTTCTCTTTAACTTATCCTACCAAAACCAAAGCTCAGTACTGCTATGATGGATACAGCTTTAGAACTCCAAGGAACCAGCTGTCTGAAGGCTGTAACAGTCTCCTGATGCTCTTCTGCTGCTGTAACTCTCACGCACCGGAGAGATGCCATCACCTCCCTCTGATAACCCACAATACCAGCCTCCACCCCCATGTGATAAATATTCAAACAAGTGCCTTCATGTTCCTCCCACACTGCCCTTCATGCCTGGGAGGAAATCTCTGTAAACATCTGCAGAGCTATTTCATTATCTTCCTTCAAATTCCTCCTTAAGACTCCTCATTCCTCTAATATCTAAAAAAAACCCCATAAAACAGAATTTGACAGTAGTTAGGCTGCTGATGTGCTCGCCATAGCTCAGTCATATTCTGGCCCAGTGCTTTCTCTGTTTCCCTGAATTTTGCTGTCTGATTGTATCCATCTGTTGTCTCCTGCTCTTTTAGTTTAACTTGGTTTGGTCAGGACAGTCTGTCTGCTGTGTTGTTGCATATATCAGGATGGCTTCCCAATACATGATTGGTTCTTCAGGACATTAGAATAACACAGACAAATGAAGAATTACTGGAAACCATGCAATTCTGAAACTTAGAGGCAATCTTTCATATGGCAGGCTTGCAGAAAGCAAAACTGATTTCAGAAGTGTTCCAGGCAACTTTGGAGTTCAAGGCTTAATTCACAGTTTTCAGCAAAAACCTAGTTACAACAAATTATATGATTTTGATTTTTCAAAGAAGCTGCACTTACTACTATTGAATATTTTTCAAATATTTTTTGCAGCAAAAATCAAGACAGCAGCTTCATCTTTTGAAGTCAGCATATGACATTTCACATCATTTTTTAAATCTCAACTAGTAAGTGTACACTCTGATACCATATTTTCCAGAGGACTTGTGATTATCGACAGCATTTCAGTACCAACAGCATCTTACAGATGAAGAACCACCTCTGAGCAAAGCACATCATTCTTGGTCTGTATGGATTTCCGAAACTACAATGGCTTTCAAGGTTTAAAAGTGTAACAAAATATGACATCTGGCATGTGAGATCAGAGATTCCCATGTGTTCTCCTGACATTGTGAAGGATGATGTTGTCATTAAAGAAAACAGCAGCTCCTTAGACAAGTGAGCTTGCAAAACCCAGTGGGTCCAATTAACTATATAAACTATTTTGCGCAAGATTGCAGTGTTATGATTCTAATTCAGATTTCATTAGGCATCCTCTCCTTTTTTCAGCCGCTTAATTTCTGATTGATTATTCATATTTTTTCCTTTCAACTTCAAACATATTCTTTCAACATGTACTAGAGCTTGTAGAAGTTTCCTCCTCTCTTCCACAGAAGTTGCTTCCTTTATCAGTTGATGAAACATCCAATTATAACAACGTAGATGGTTCAAAACCCTATAGAATCAATTAGCATCAGATTTTCTTCTCATAGGAACATGCCAAATTACCTTTACTTTTAAAATTCTAGAAAAGCCACTGGTTTTAGTACATCTCAGTTTCATTTATTTCTTCCTGGCTGGGCAAAATAAAATGAAATCATCGGTTCCTCAGCTTACTACACTCTCAAGGGCCCAGAAATAACTAAAGAAGAATTACCATCCTTAGCAAGAGAAAATATGTTGAAGGCATGATGACAAGGGCAAGAAACTGGAAAAACAGAGCAGGGATCTGCATTTTTATGGATAACCTGAACTTAGATCTGTGGTTTTCCATGAGACTTAGTGCAGGTTCAAGAAGAGAAGATCCTACTGGAGTATGCTGGAACACTAAAGCAGCAAAAGTTGCACCACAACTTATGGGGAGCTGAACTTGTAACAGAGGAATGAGAAGGATGGTGGAGAAGGAGAAAAGGACCTCCTAACTATGAAGGAAAATTCTGAAAAAGAATAGAGATAGAACCTCCACTGAACGGAACAGAAAACAGACTTGCACAACTGACAGACACCCTTGTAAGCATGGCTCTTCCTTGTTCAGGACTCCTAGAGCAATCTGAAGGTAATTTCTCAGACCAAGTTCATCTTCCTCAGAATTGAATAAAACTGTCTAAATATTGCCTAAAGTATTTATAAAGAACCCATATTTCTTATTACTCATTGATGACTATCATAAGAGAGAAGCAACAGTTTAGACCGTTCACTTCATTAAAAAGGTCTGTAAAACCACTATGAGAACTATAATCAAGTATAATTATGTATTCAGACAACTTTGTTCTCTGAAAGTACATGTACTTTTTGTACCAAATTCTTGGGTCAATATTCTTAATTAATGTTGTATTAATTCTTCTCCATGGCAGCCTTTTTACTGTCGTTTTCATAAAATGTTTCCAAAATGTATTCCTTTGATTAAAGATCACACATAATTTATTTTATTGTAACAAGAAATTCAATTTTCTACTTATTTCCTTAACAATTATGGTATCTATTTTGTGAAGTGCCTTGCCTCTCTGTAAACTCCTCTCCTACCAATTTTGCCTCAGCTAATGAAGTAAAAGAACAGTAATTGTAATGATTGCCCTACCTATTATAACTTGCTTTTTGAAAACGCAGTTTGTCACATCGTTAAGTGGTAAGATGCTGCAGATCAGTGACCACAAGTAGGCTGAATGTGTTGACCATGTTTCCCCAAAACACATTCACTGGCACAGTAGTTATCTGTCCATCTCACTGCAAACAGTATTTCTGCTTTAGAGTAATCCACTTCCACATTTGACCTTTTGTCTCTTTCAATATTTACAGGAAGCTTTTTCTTGCCCATACTGTTCCCTTTGGTGGTCATCTCAGATTGACATCTAGCAGACAGCATGGGTCCCTCTCACAAGCAGTGGTGATATTAGCACTGAGCCCTCTTCCTCCCTTAGTAAATTATATTCACCAAGACAGGGTATCCCATGTACCCATGCCAGTGGAAATACCTGCAGCATCAGTACCTCAGGGAATTATGGGATACCTAGTGCAACTGAAGAATACTGATACAACTAGATTGCAAATTTCAGATGTCAATTCAAGTTTTTCAAACCTCTAATTATTACATATTAACAAGCAGTGGAGGTCTATTCCCTCAGCAAATCCCTCAAACACTCCCAGCAGTTCTCTCAGCCAGCATTTAAGTGTTTTCAAGTTAAGCGAAAAAACCAAAAAAGTCTACATGGAAAGCCTGACAGTTAGTACATGTATGAGATGTACTAGTTGTTCCCCCTTGAAGATGTTTTGCACTTACAGATGTATTTGGGGTGCATATTAAACCAAAAACCAAAATACTTTTTTGATAGAGTAGGCTAGGGGAACCAGCAGACCATTCTAAATAGATATCCATGCTGCCAGTAGGATTTCCTGGTCAAGCTCCAAAAATACACCTTAGGGATGGGAAAGAAAAGTTGCCACTTGGTCACAAATCACAAGGATGACAAGTGCAGAAATTAAAATCCTAGCTAGGTATCTGCAGAAAAAAGAAAGGAGGAGAGAAGAAGCTGACTAGAGCACTGGAAGATGTAGTTGGGCAACAGATCAATCTGAAGACAAGACCAGGCATAACATGATGCCCTCCAAAGGCAGCCAGCTCAGGATCTTTGGACTAGAATAAGTAGAGATGAAGAATAAAACCCAAGGAAAATAAGAAGAAAAAAACAAAGAAGGAAAAATCACAACAAATTGTGCAGTTGGAATGAAGTAGTCAATCCTTCAATAAAACGGGATCCTCAGTATATAGTAAACTTAAGCACAAATCTGCTACCTAAAGTGCAATAAACTCCCAAGAAAAATTTGCCATGTCTCACTGCTTTCTCTTTTCTGTCTTTGGGTGGACACTAGGTATGCAAAGTGACTTAGTCCAGTCACCAATCTATCTTTTATTTGTTTTTATTTCCCTCTTATTTATTATTTCCCATTATTTGCTTCATGGTTTGAGGGGTTGTAAAATATCTTTGCTTGAACTTAGCTGCCGGGAAGCCTAGAAAGAAATTATCTAAAAATTGCTCAGACAGTTAGGGAGTGATGTCTGCAAGATAATGAGAAGGCAACTTCCAATGGCTTCCAGATGTTCAGTGATGGTCATACAAGCTCATTTCCTTAGGTAGACAGCCTCTTATCTGGAAAGGGATATAGAAAACTGGCAAGAACAAAATGGAAAGAACACCTGCTAAAAGCTAGAGTAAACCAAACATAGTTGCAGTAAAATGGCAGATTAAGGATGAGATCATCCAACTTGGAGAAGGAATTTCTAAAGTCAACATAAGTCTATAGATGAGTCTGCATACAGATTCACAGGCAGAAGTTTATCAAGCTACCAGAGAATATACCCCATTACTTCATAGATGAGCTCAATCCAGCCCTGACCCTCTTGACGTCTTCGTTGCTTTTCTCCGAATATGCTCCAACTTCTTATGTCAAGCCCATTATTGTCCTCAGTGTTCCAATTTCAATCCTGCCAGACTCTATATAATAGCATCATTATTCATAGGTGGTAGTGTCATTATTACTACCTTTTTAGACATATAAAGATGCCTTATACAACCCTCTGGCCTCCTGGGTTATTCAAAATCAAGAATTTTTCATCCCTGAATTTTTAAATTCCTTCAAGCTCTCACCTATCTATGTACTGTAAGAGTAACCTTGATAACCATATTATTCTGTGATTCTGTGACAACAGAAGGTCTTATTTTTAGCATTTTCATGAGTTTTAAGAAGCTCACAGAGAACAGGTGACCCCAAACAAGACAGATGAGCAAGTGACTTGGTGAGAGACACACAGAGGACTAGCGTTTAAGTAATTCAAATGTATAATTCCTCTTCTAACCCTTCCCATATGTACTTTTCATAAATATCCTGAGGGTTACAATGCACTGAGTGCAAAACACTGCTGTAGGGCAAGGTGATTATAAGGCACTGAAGTGAACAGAGCCTGGACATCCCAGCAGAATACATCTGGCACAGAGTCAGGGTCTAAGCAGAATGGGGTCTTCCTGTAGATGCAATACCAGTTCCTGTTGACAAGACCCCCTGAAGTTGCTCTGTATATGTACAGAGAAACCACATTGTGTGTGACTGAAACAGGTTGTCCAGAGAAGTTGTGGATGCCCAATTCCTGGAAGTGTTCAAGGCCAGGTTGGATGGGGCTTTGAGCAACCTGGTCTAGTGGGAGGTGTCCCTGCCCATGACAGGGGGGTTGGAACTAGATGATATTAAGGTCCCTTCCAAATCTAAGTATCCTTTTATTCTATGAAATCTTGACTCATGAGACTTGAGGAAAATCAGTGCCCTGCAGCCCCACATTGATTCCTGTCCTGTTCATTGTCATTGTGAAACGCATGTCACAGGACTGTGCCCCAGGTCTGACCTCAAATACCAGTCTTCATTGGTCAGGGAGGAAGAGAAGCCCTCTCTTTTAATCCCATCTCCCTCATGCTGATCCACTATCACTTTCAGACTGTCGTTTACATCCTCAGCTATGCTCTTCCTTTCAGTGAATCCAGGTAGCAACTCTTTCTCAGACCCCTCCACACTATCAGGAATGCTTGATTTAATAGGTTTAATACTCTGACACACACAGACAAAGTGCTAAGCACAGTCCTAACATCTCCCACCCCTCCCTCTCCCTCAGCCCCATGACATCGCTGTTTCTTCTTTGATGATGATAATTTGTCTCTTGGTGAACCGTCTGACATTTCTGCTATTCCAACGTATCTTCCTTTTCTTCCACCCACCTCCTGAAATTTGCCAGATCATTCAGAAATTTCAATCCATCTGCTCAGAAATATACTATCTTCCCTGGACCAGTGTCATCAGAGGATTTAATTAGCTTGGTGTTTACATCTCTCTCCTTGTCATTCATTACTTGATGTATTGAAAAAGAACAAGTCCCAAGATTAATTGCTGCATATTTGATACCTCACCCCTTTTAAAACTGTCTCCTTAAGAACTATTTACTGCTTGCCACCTGTCAGCACTGACTTTTTAATTTTCCTTTTTTTCTGTTTTAATAACTGTGCTGTATTCTTATTTAGACAATATTTTCTTGAATTCTGTATTAAAAAGAAATCTGATTCCAGGACAAATCAAATGGCAAAAATGCCACTGAATTCCATGATACCAGGATTTAGTTCTGCAGGACTAAAAGGTAAATTGTGAACCACTGTACAAGTGGATATACTTACCAAATATTTTTTTTACTATTTATCCTGCTGTAGTCATATATTTGTAAATAAACACACCAGGACATGGAAAGTACACGACGGATAAAATCCCAATTCCGTAGGTTTTGTGTATCTACCACATGTCAGTTTTTAAAGAGCTCACTCTGTATCCATCGGTTGTGATCAGTGGTTAGGTGTTCCACATACCATTTACTTTATTTCTGCTTAAAGGTTCCCTTAACAACTGTAATCTAAACACACTGTAAAGTAAAAACTGGACTGACAGGTGAATACTTTCTGCTTGTTCCTTTCTGAGATTCTGAAAACTGTATTAATGTTTTCCCTAATGGTTGCATTCATCAACCATTTGCTAAACCACCACCACTTGCTTCTAATGATATTATTGCCACATGTATTATGGAACTACTCAAAGGTCCCTAATCAAAAGGTACTTTCCCACATGGAGTAGGAACTTTATAAAAATGGGCAGAAAAAGGATGAATAATACAGCAGCTCAGGTGCTGTGCTGGGATCCAACCTGTGCTCTGCCATACCTTCCTTAGGAGAACTTGCGCAAGTCAGTTTGACACCATGTGAGAGAGTCTACCTGTTACACAGGAATAGTTGTAATTCTCAAACACAGAAGATGACTGCAACAATGACTTCACTAAAAGGGTGTGAGGCCCACAGATACATCTATAATGGTGATCATAAATTCCATTAGTATATCGATCACGTCCTTAATGAGCAAATAAAAGGACAGGAAGGATAACATCACACAAAGGAGTGTTTCTAGAGATTCATTGCTTTACAGTTTCATCTGGCTAACTGATTGCTTTTATCAGCAGACCCAACATACAGTTTAAAAAATGGTTAAGGGATAGCTTCACATCTCATTGGACAAGTCTTGCCAAGACAAACAAGTGAAAGAAAGTATAAAGATGACTGTGGATAAAGGCACCAGACCTGTTATTTCCTTGATAATCCTATTCCATCAGTTTCTTGTTTTGTTTTTTGTTTTTTTACCACCAGTGACCCAATGATAATAAAACCATACATGATTTAGAAACACTTTTGATATATTTTTTTTCTGTGAGCAAGTTTCATGATGCAATGTCCTTGAGCTTTCATACACCAAGGATGCCATGGTTTAGGCTGGATTGGCCAATGATGGATGACAGATATTCTCCCCTCACCTCTCGCTCCAAGGAGAGAAGAGATAAAGAGCGCAGAGAAAAACAGACCCCAAGACTCAGAAAAATCAAGACACCCCCCTTTTTTTAATAGAAACTAAATATTTCAGTCATGAGTCTTATTCTTGGACATCATAAGAAGGATGGAACAGGGGAATGAGACAAACTTAATTGGCTCCTTATTTCCGAAACTTTTCCACACAGTGCGGGTGCTACTCACTGGTACCAGAATCTGAGTGCAGGGCAATATAACTAAGAACAAGCTTAACTCAGTGAGTGGGGTTCTTCTGACCACATCTAGCTGGCATAGCCAACGCAGAGATAAATGGAATTCTTAAGCTCCAATGATGATCTTTAGTGGCTTGCAGTCAACCTGCTGTATTTGCTATCAAATTATTTCTTGAAAGAGCCATCTCACATTTCAATAATGCTGTTCATACCAATCCCTTAAAGTGGATTCCTTAACTGTACTGCAAATCTGCATTCAAAAAAAAGAAAAGTTAACCATCAGCCACTACAGAGCTAGTTACTGCCTTCTAATAACATGAAGGCAAAATGCATAGAGGCAGACACACAAAAATGCATTCAAACAGCACTGAGCTGCTGCAGACGGGGCACTGAAAGCTAGAAAAATCCCCCACCTCGAAGTGCTGCTTGTGCTGACTGTGAAAGAGGGAAGGGGGGCTGAGCCCCAGGGGACAGCCCTTCTGCTGCACGCAGAGCTTGGAATTAGATGCTCAAGTGCGTGCTAATGGCACCATGGGTGAAAGAAGCTTTAGAGATGTCAAATTCACAGCCTGTTTTTTCCTAGGGACACAGGGATCTGCAAATAAACTAGCAAGACACGCCTAAAACCCTCCTCCCCACCATAAGACAGAAGGAGCTCAGGTTGTCCATCAATATCAACACCACTAGCCTGTCACAGAAGAGCAGTCCCCAGAGGCTCTCATTACAATCAGAACCCCATGCAGCTGAACAAGCTCATTATATTTTGCTCTGCTGATCCCATAAGGTAAACCTGTTCTTTTGAATTAAGGCATCTTTCTCTATGTAACGTTCAGACTGCACAAAACAGAAAGCTACATCTGTCTTTTCTTCTTCCTTGCTCTCCTGCCCTCCCTCTCTCCCTCCCTCCGTCCTCACACAATATTCAGCATCACTGCTCCCTTCCAAGCCATTCAGAAACCAAACCTATATTAGAGATTTTTTCTTCAGTTCACCCGCAAGTTGGACCTATGTGAGATGAAGCAAAATTTCATGTCCTCTCCTTGAAACAAAACAAGGCCAACAGAGAGGCTGGCATGTAATGATCATCCTTCACAGAAAGTTTGCTCTTTCTGGAAGGAAAGCAGCATAGCATTTCACATGGGCATAACTGAAATACATATCCAGTGATTTTTACACTCTTCAGATCAGCAGTGATCCTTCAGAACAGCAGCCCCTGCTCTTCCCCTCAGAAACACTGGCACAGCCCTCTATATCACCCTAACTAATGGATTTTGGTACTTTCTAGTCTTTCTTGCAGCTTATACTGAAAAATTATGGAAAACCTGAGTTCAGTTCACAATTTTGCCAGATTTTATATTATGCCAGCTTGAACGAAGTGCCCATTTCCCAGATTTGGGAGTGGAATCTCTCCAACACACTTCAAACTTACACTAATGGAGCGATTAGCTGAAATCCTAGAACTGCTTTCCCTTGAAAATTGCCATGGCAGGAGATACTCTTGGTATATTATTAAGATCACAGAGTTTCATCTTCACAGTGCCCAAATGCTCAGAACATCAGGTTTATGACTCCTTCACAAGATAACATTACATCTACAAGATTTGCCTCATCCAAGTTGAAAATAGACGGCCAGTGACGAGTGGTGTTCCTCAGGGGTCTGTACTGGGACCAGTGCTGTTCAACATCTTTGTTGGAGACATGGACAGTGGGACAGAGTGCACCCTCAGCAAGTTTGCTGATGACACCAAACTCGGTAGTGCGGTCGACACGCTGGAGGGAAGGGATGCCATCCAGAGGGACCTGGATATGCTGGAGAGGTGGGCTTGTGCAAATCACATGAAGTTCAACCAAGCCAAGCTCAGGGTCCTGCACCTGGGACTTGGCAATCCTAGGCACAAATACAGGTTGGGAGGAGAATGGCTAGAAAACAGCCCTGAGGAGAAGGACTTGGGGGTGTTGGTGGATGAGAAGCTCAACATGAGCCAGCAATGTGCACTAGCAGCCTAGAAAGCCAACCGCATCCTGGGCTGCATCAAGAGAAGTGTGGCCAGCAGGTCTCGGGAGGTGATTCTGCCCCTCTACTCTGTGAGGGTGGTGAGGCACTGGAACAGGTTGCCCAGGGAAGTCGTGGATGCCCCATCCCTGGAGGTGTTCAAGGCCAGGCTGGATGGGGCTTTGAGCAACCTGCTCTAGCGGGAGGTGTCCCTGCCCATGGCAGGGGGGTTGGAACTCGATGATGTCTACGGTCCCTTCCAACCCAAACCATTCTATGATTCTATGATAAAATACCTCTGGGGATGAAGCACAAGAAATTGCATGGCCCAGTTCTGCCACCATTTCTTTGGCCTTGCTCTGGTAATAGTACCGTGTGATGGAGAAATTCTGACCAGCCTCTTCCATTGCTCTATCTTCCCTAACAATGTAAAAAGTATGGCACAAAAAAAATAAACTACAAATAGCTTTGAAAACCTTTTAGAGAAACCACTGGAAATAAATGCCTGCATTTCAAATATTGTTTAGGAAGCTTCAGCTATCCGTGCAAAAAAGGACAATTTAATCTATTTTAAGACCTTCAGAATTGGTTGAGCAGATGGAAATCAATATAATAAAGAAATTCAATCTTTTATTGTGATTTGTTTAAAAGAGGAATTGACTATATTTTAAACATTCCAATATTAAAAAGTACCAACAGTAATGTATCTAAAAACTATTTTATGCCTTAAAGACATGGTATACAGTGAAGGGAAATACAAAGCTATAATATCCTTAGGTAACATCATGATACATCATGCAGAGGAAAGCAAGACCCCAGTCCGCAGAAGTGCTGTGGCATTTGGCTTTCATTAGACACTTTTGAGTACTTTTTGAAACCAGAGAGGATATCGAAAACACACTGACAACTGTGTAAGTTGCCTTTTCCGTACCGGTCAAGTAGATTTGGGGTAGGAGGACTGACCCTGCTCTCATGTGGTCTTTTGGAGCATGCAACAATTTTGCCTTCCTCCCAGAGGAACGAGGAAAATTCTTTGCAGAATTTGGTTCTAAATGAGTTTCAACCGTACACAAACTTAATTTAAACCTCATGTTACAAAGATAACTTGACAGCAATGGATAATTAACTCATAAAGCAAAGTGTTACATGAAAGCTATTAGGCTCCATAGCAAATTAATCTAGTATCTTTTCTTTCTGGTTAGTGCCTATAATACAGCTTCTGTCATTGTGCTGGGGGGAGAAAAAATGTCTCTACATTCATGACACCAAGGAAAAGCATTGCTAGTCACCTCACTCAACACATTTAATGCCTCACTTTACATGCAGATGCTTAGGCTGGTAATTTTCTGACAAATCTGTAACCCACAAAATTCTTCTATTAAAAAGCAAACACCAGGAACTCTGAATATCACCCAATTTATCTTCGCCATCCAACAACGCAGTGCATATCTTCTATTCAAACAGCTTTTGTGTTAGGACTTATCTACTTTAGTCTCCAATTCTGCTCATGAACAGCCTCAGCTAGCTGATTAGGCAATACTCAGAAAGGATTTGGCAGCTAATGTCATGGACCATTGCTGTTCTGCAGCTGGTAACAATGTTTTCCAGCTGCTAGCTGTCTGGCTGTTCAAAAGCACTTGTGGTTCTTACAAACCACTTGACGTGGTCATAGAAGAACTTTCCTTGGGGCTAGGCTTGGGCCACTGGGTACAATCTACCAGCAGCCAACTCCCGTCCCCATGACTGACAACAACTAACAGCTAGAATAACGTACTATTGGATGAGATGGATTTTCTACCACTGCCAGTTTTCAAGACTTGATAGTTACTTCTGAGCTGCATTCTAGCCTAGATGCTGAGACACCTTTTTCCATTAAATGTGGCTTTGACATACATGTTTACTTGGGGATGCTCAATTCAGGGTGGTCCAGGTGGCATCCTACAGCCCAGATCTCCTATCAATTTCTCAGAAGAGACAGGGGACAGCTGTTGGAACAACATAGTCCTCCCCCTGATTATCACCAAGAGCTTAAAGCCCAACTTGCTGCACAAAAAAAGAAATGTGAAGTCTCCTCCACATATAAAGAGCCTGGCGCTCAGAACCGAACAACTCCACCAGTGACACCCACCAAAAGGTTGTTAAAACTGAAATCTAGTCTCATGTCCTGATGAGAGCAAGTCATCCTCGCCCATTTTATGCAAAACTAGACTATCCTAACTGCCTCCTTCGGCTTGAAGACTCCTGCTTCCCTCTGCTCTTAAACAAAGCATACATTTTCTCTGCTATCCAGAGGCAGCAGCAGTCTATACTGTTTTCTGAGGTATTAAACGGCATGAAGAGGGACTTGGGGTACAGCTGAGACATTCATCTTACAGTTTTCCTGCTTCTTCAAACCTTGTTTGGGGAAGGGCCAGAATAGCAATGAGTGTTGCTAAATTTCTGCCCTCCTTAGAGACCAGTGAATATAGGTTTTGCTTATGTCTTACATGAAATAAAGAGGAAAACATGGTAGGCAGCTCCTTTTTCTCTCCCAGTTTCTTTCACATGTTTAGGGGCATAATATTGTAAATTTTCCCCTTTATTATAGCTGGAATCTTTCTTTTATTCTCTTTTCACCAAGATTCAATAACAAAACACCAACAAAAGATGCTGCCTCCTTTAACAGGTTCTATGAAAGAAAAGAGCCTCCGGGGTCCCACATTGAAAGCATGGGCCCAGAAATTAAATTGCTAATGTGTAGGTAGGCGTATAGGAGTGAATGAATGATGCTGTTCCCTTTTATCCATAGACTCAAGGAGGAAGTCACTACTGTCAACAACCACATCTCTTTAGCACTTTTTCAAGAGCCTGGTGCTTGGATTTCTGTAACTATGGTAATTGTGAATCTATTTTTTAAACTAATATAAGCTATTATTTTAAAAACTATGTTAAAACTGGGTAGAAGGCCAGAAGGGATCATTGTAACTCTCTCTTGCATAATGAATCAAAGAACTTCACTAATAATTTCTGCATCAAACTACTACAACTTCTGTGTGAGCTGTTTAAAAAAACATCCTTCAAGACATCTGGTGGCAGATAATTCCCTACAGTCTCACACTGCTGCTCAGTAGTAGGCAGGTATATACCAATTAAATCAACAGGTTTATCAAGTTGCTCCCAAACAGCAGAATGAAAAACAGCTGTAGTGTTTTGTCTTATACCATTCACTTTGAACAAAGCAATGATTTCATCTCCCAAATATTTTGAAAGGTTTAGGCATCTTTTCTTTTCAGTCAGCCCTTTCCCCTTCTCAATCGGGAGTATTGCAGTGCTTTGCATAAAACAGTTCATGACTGCTAATAAGCCACAGCTATGCTATGATAAACAGAACTAAGTTAAACTTGGATTCTAGATTGCTTGGTACTTAGAATATATATGCATACAGAGCTTTGATTTTGCATGTATGTTGCTGCACAAATCTCTCAGAGGATACATGTTTTTCCCCACACCTCTCTACATCTGAAAGATTTGTACTCGTTTCTTCAAAGTTTCTTAGATTTCAGGTCTGAGTCCCTGTCGAAGTTTGCAGCACAATTCCCCTTGGCTTTAAGGGGACTGGGTTAGTCTGTGGTGTTGCTACTTGAACTTGAGGCCTTTGGAAACAGAACAAAAGTCAGAGAATTTGAAAAGTCACAGAATCTCCATAGTTGGAAGGGACAAAAGGGTCTTTATTTTGCACTAGGAGTTACTGGGGCATTGTACTGATGTTCTAAACAAATATAGCCTCTGTCTCGAGGAAGTTATGACCCGCATTTGAGTTTAATGTACAGCCCTAAGTATTTCAAGATACTGACTTGGCCTTCTTGTGGATGCATCCACAACAGTCTTGTAGGATCTGAGCCCAAATATGTAGTGCACAGCATGAATTACTGTCCTCTTTCTTCCCAATTTCGTTGCGGTTTCAACAAAATATAAATCCAATACTTGCATTTTTAGTGACATGATTACTTCTATAACATGATTGTTGTTTTTACAAAGAGCTTCCAGCCTTTACTCCATTGCCACTGTTGTTCTTACCATTTCGATAAATTCCCCAATGGCAGGAAAATGCCCTTTACTTATAGTGCAAGTTTTATTGTCATGGAGTTCAATCCTGGTCTGCAAACTCTACAGGATAACCTGATATCACTGCAAGTCACATAACAAAAAAAAAAAAAAAAAAAAAAAAAGAAAAGAAAGAGACCTAAAATCAAACCTCAAAAAACCCATATAAACATTCTTCTCTATAAACAGCTTGAGTTTCTTTTAAATGTCGTTACAGATTTCTTACGCAGGTATCTGTTTTTTTATCAAGTAATCAAAGTTGTCTGAGACTCAGGTTTTCTGGGGGCTCAGTGCTGCTGGTGAGACAGTTAGCTTATAGCTTGCATTTTGAAATAAATCTTGGAGCATTTCAAAACGAGCAATTTTCATGCTTAATGTACAGTGCTACACAAAGCATTTAAAGTGCTTGTGTGGGCACTTTTGAAAGGCTCCTTCATTTGGCATTTTCCCATCTGATTTCAGCAATATGGGCAGGCCACGTGTTTTTGCAGTGGAAAACAGGATAGATGTTATTTTAGATGAGAGAGCCAACTGCACACAATTGAAAGGACTGCAGAAGACCTAATTTCTATTTCTGGCCTCGTCCCCAGGAGAGTTGTTCCTGGGTGACACTGGTAACTTACATCAGAGTCCCGTGCCTCAGTTTCTTCTCCGTAAAAAGAGAACACCTTTTGTAAAGCACTTCACAGAAAGCCTTTTTTAGAAAAACACTCCATGAAAGTTCTCCACCTCTTTTTAAAATTAAAAATTTCCTTGCCTTTACAACAAAGACTGAGTGACAAATGCATAGGTCATGATTTTTCCCCTTGTTGAACACCAAGAAAGATTTTGCCTTTGTTTCTAACATAGACTGAATTGGGTTTCTAGGCCACGATCCTGCTACCTGCTGTAGTGCATGCTTAAATCCAGGATTCAGAGGGAATTTCAGCGGATGCACTGTTTGAGCATCGTCATTTCTAGAAGCTACAACTCACTACTTTCTCTACTTAGACATAAATAATTTTCCTCTAAAAAGAAAAATGTTCTCAAGACAGCTACAAATAAGATACAAGTTTTATTCCTGGGGTATTATTTATGTAATATTATCAGTTTCCTGGCTCGGATCTCAAGCTGTAGTAAATTGGCATGGATCCAATACAGATCTATTATCATTAAAATGAGTAGCAATTGGGAACCAGATGGCACAATAGTTTAGGGCACTAACTTTCTGCCGCCTATTTGTCTAGACTACTCCATGATGAGAATTGAATAACACCATTTGGCTTTGTTTGAGCTGAAATGTTCAGCAGATTTTAAAAGCTGACCTTCAAAAATATGTATTTGAAGATAAATATATATATAAAAATAAATCAAGATCCTTTTTTTTTCTGGGTTTTGTGACATAAAAATGACCAATATTTTTGTGCATACTCAAGAAGTCTACCTGAATTTACTAAGAATACATGCCAAAGAAAGGTTTGTAAGTTTATAACTTATGGAAAGTATTTAGAATACTCTGTTATTTCATTACACCTGCTAGTTTCTAAGTTCTTTTTTTTTTTCTCCAAAGTTCAACACTTTGTCCATTTAAATAATAAGATAGTGCTCAATGTACATTGTCTCCCTATTTGACTACACAGAAGTGCTGTTATTTCTCTATATGCACTTTATGGAAATAATTACCAAAACACTTTCTTAATTCCAGCCTATATTTAAAAAAATTAAAAAATAAAAAAAAACAACCCAAAAAAAACTTTGGAAAGATTTATAAGAAAAAAAAAAATATTGAGAGACCTTTTAAGTAAGCTTTACCCTGCAAGAAATTTTTATTTACTTAATTTGGAAAAGAGAAGGGTTGTTTTTAAATGACCTCCAACCTCTTGAATGGAGGTGTCATTTCAGATGGTACAGGACTTCCTTGTTTAGCAGAATATGGTATAGTGAGATGGAAGAGACTGGAAACTGAAGCTAAAGAAATTAATGTTATACATACATGAAAAAATTAACAAGTGAAACAAGCTGACGTAAAGGCTTTGAATTTTCCAGTTTTTAACATCTCAATTTAAAGACTGGATGTCTTTCTAAATTCATGCTCTGGTTGAACCAGAAGCTTGCTGCAGGGATTATCGGGTAATGCTCTATGGCTTATGCTAAGAAGGGACTCAAATTAGCTGGAACATAACAGCTCCTTCTGTTCTCGAAATCTGTGAATCATCCAAGAACTTTTCCACCAAACCCACAGAAGATAAGAATGAAGACTGCAAATATTTCTGAAGGGTGAAAAAAAGAAGTAAATAATCCCTCTAAAAAACCCACATATGTATTTGAGGATTTCACCAATATCTTGAAATATAAAGTACAGCTGAACTGTCAAGTCACTTATATACAGAGAAATTTACTAAAAAGCTCTAGTGCCAGTAGTATTTCTGGTGTATCCCTCTCAAGGACTGTTTTGTATAGACTCTCTCCCACCTTTTTTCACCCACCAACCTCACTCCTGTGCTTATTTTGTCACTTCCCTTATTGTTCCACTCTTTGGGGTTTTGTTTTTTTTTTTTTTTTTCCTTTTGACATTATCAGGCCCAGCTGCAAGAGACACTTTTCTCTGGTGTTGCAAGGCAATTGGACATCCTCCCCTTGTGCACACAACATGTGTGGTCAGAAATGGAGTGGAGTCAGCAGGAAAAGCCTATAAGATGCCGGTGGAATGGAGCAACCTAGGTCTCACTGCTAGCTCACCAACCACCCTGCCACATGCTGGACTCTACACCCCAATTAATGATCATAATAGTGTCTTCTTCAGGAGCAATCCTCTTTAGGTTGTGTCAGCATTTCAGTAGTTCTTGCTTTTTATAAGTGAATCTGTGTGATAAAACATCATCAGTGATGTGGGCACCCAAGGAAAGCTTGATACCAACATGAGAAAAGCTCCTGGAGAAATGTGCTAAAAGTGAAACTCTGAAAAGTTTTTTTTATGATATATAGGAGCTCTCATGCTCATTGTCAAAGCAATGAGTCAGGATAAGGCTCATTGCAACAATTTTATTTTGTTGACAGGCCTGATTGCATTGGTGTAACTCACCTTGGTGACTTCGGCACTCTCATGGAGTGAGGGTGAGAAGAAACAAGCTGCAAGTATGCCTGTGATTTGGTTCACATGCAGAGGCTCTTCTCAGGAGCTGCCACGCTCCCCAACTTATCTGGCTGCCCACAGCTGCAGGTTTATTCTTAGTTTCAGGAATGCGAATCCTCACAGACATGGCGATGGCTTCATGTCAGCCAAGAGAGATTTTCTCTTCAAAACATTTCTCTCTGTGGATGGGTGGGTTTCCTGATGAGATGGATGAGGGGGGTCTGATTTCTGAACCACATTTCATCCTCTGACAATCACTTGAGGTATCAAAAAGACTTGCCTGGATTAGACTGGTCCCACTGGTTTGCTAACCTGCAGCCACGTGCAGTGCCGTATGTTTCCTTAAGTACCACTGTAGGCATTTATGGGAGAACATAATTCCATATGCCTTCCCCAGTAACTATAATTTTTCCGAGACACGGTTACATTGTCATGTAAGTGAAGCATAAGATAAAGCCATGCTCCTCTTGCTCTACAACCTTGAACAGAAAAGTGAGAGGAGGCGTGCTGCAGGTTGGGCTGACTGGACGGACGGATGCGGTGCCAATGTGCTGGCACAGCACTGCATCTCAGCCCACGGGCCACGATGAGAACCAGCGCTCATGATGCCATGCTACTTGTGGACACACGGTGATAAGTCAAGGAAGCACTGCTATGCGCCGTGTGGCTTTACCAAGCTGAGTCTTTGTAAGCTCAGAGCTCTCTATAATCTCCTCCATGTGTCAGAGTAGGTATTTGCTCCTTGACTAAGCCAGGACCAGCAGAATAAACTCAGGCAAACACAAGGACCATAAAAAGATCCCAGGAGTGCAAAGCATATTTCTTTGACCCATTTACCCTAGTAAATCCAGAACAGTGTTCACACATATTCCAGAAAACTTCTTCTAGCCATTCCAGTGCACAGACATCTTCTCTGAGCTCAAACACATAATACCCAAAATTATCCTGCTGTTCCCTGGGAAAGAGTTCAGGTCTTAATATAATAAATGTACAAGAACATATTTCAGGCCAGAACATCAAGCTTTCTATTTCTTTCAAAAATTGATGGATTATATTTTGCTCATTTAGCCTTTAATATTTATTACTATGACTCTGAATATCCTGACAGATGCTGAACCTCTTCCTATCCAATCTCCTTCCTTTGGACATATGTCTCTTAAATGCATGCAATCTTTTGTCCTTTCTACCTTCTAAGCCCTGCTTAGTCAAGCCATTCAGCTAAGTCATTACTAAAGTTTGTCTTCTATTTTTAACCTTCCATATTAAGATTTTCTTAAGCATTACAGGCTCCGGCTTGTGCCCCAAAACGTCGTCTCATTAAAATGACCTTACTGCTCAGATCCTTCTGTAGTACAACCAGCCACGGCTCAGCTGAAGTCAGTGAAGGGGCACTGATTTATGAGATCTGTCTGTTCATTATCTTCATTTCTGTTAACTGACCTTTCAATGAAAATGAGCATAGGGAAGGGAAAAAAAGTGACATGGGAATAAGATAAAAACCATTATGAAGATGAACAGGTTTTCTACCTCACTGAACACAAGTATTTCGCTTGAAAGACAGCCCCTAGGGAAATTAGGACATGTCAATAGTCTTCAAGCAGTTTCTAAATGAACTATAATAAATGATAAATTTATGTAACAAGCATGCAAATTTGCACCAATTAATGATCCTATAAACAGAAATCTATCGATTTTAAGAACATATGCAAACTTCTCTTTCAGTTTGGTGTCGAAGTTTGGCTGATTTTGTATATTAGAGGACTCAGTCAATCTTGCCAAGTAATGTCGCTGAAAACGTATATAATTTTGTGGTGCAAAACTACTATAAATTCAAATGGCAATACAGCTCCACACTACAAGGTATTTCTCATATGATCTTCAGACCTGAAGCATCCACTGAACAGAAGACAACAGGCACTCATTCACCCAGGAATCTGACAATGTGTAATATTGCTAGTAGACTGTACTTGCCAAGAATGCTAACAATAAATTGAATGTAAGGAAATGGAAAGTCAGACACCTTAGGTATGATTTGTATAGAGGTAAATCTGTTCTTTAAGGAAGGACGACAAACTAGTGTCTCACACCAGTCTGACAGTGTCCATATTGTAAGTGAAAACACCTAGGCCAAGCAAAGTAGTCTACTGCCATGGAAAAATAATTGTTCCAGTGCTCCAAAGGGTGAGGAGAAAAGTAATAATTCATAGAAGTACTAGTGAAATAAGTAGACCAGTCCGTGCATATAAGGTGTCTCCCACAGTTTCATATATTGTATCTCCATAGTATTCCAGCAAAACAGTGACAATGGATAACGCAAACAATACATTCAGGGGGATAAAATCCTGTCTCCCTTGAAGTCTGCAAAATTTCACCATTTGCAGAATCAGGATTTCACCCTTGAATGCTTTTATTTTCAAGTATTCGCAGTAAGGAGGGAACTGGTTTTCAGCACTCAGGCCCTCTATTTGTTTCCTTCTCTTAATTTAATTTGTATTATCAGATTTTAAGAGCTGTATTTAACACTTTGCTCCACTGGCTTCTTACGTATTTCAGGAAGCTGCTAACAATAATGACTAAAATATATAACTTTCCTTATTTCCATCATCATTACTGGATCATTGCTGGATTGGCTCCACACATTCTTTCCTCCTTCTCCTCCCTCTGTCTACTCTGCACTAGCCTTTTTTCATTGCTCACTCTGGTCATGGTTAATGTGAGGACTGTTTCTTCTACTTTCCCCTTCACCTCCCTCTTTTCAAGATTTAGCTGAAAGTGACTGCTTCTTGTAACCAATATAGTAACAAGGAGTATTTATTGTTTCATTCAGGTATGTCAGTTAGGAGAAGAGGTTTTGTCCAGGATATTCAATACATACAAGACCTCCTAAACACACAACACTATTACTTTGGTTTGCCTGTACATATATCCCTAAAAAGTGCAGAAAATAATGCCTTCTAGCGCTTGCAGGCTTCCAGAGGGGAGCCTGTTAAAATCCAAGGGAATCTGTCACCGTAAATGATGGAATCCCACAAGACAAGAGTGGGGATTAACTTGACAAAACATCTGCCTATGTCAACACAGTGTCAAGTGAAACAAAGCTCCACCAGACACTGATCCAGGCAACTTAACGTCTGCACTCCACCACCACCTCCCCACTGACAGCTGGGCACGCTTTTAAAGCACGTCTGCTTCTCCTTGACACGGCTGAAGGACTGCAAAGCTCAGTGTAAGTGGGTCTCCCTGACAGCTCTGCCTTAGGACCTCACACCAAAAGCATGTACAGTGCTATAAATGTTTCACTCTCCCTTGCTGCAAATAGATAAGATATTTTATTTCTCCCAAGAAGACAATCTTACTTACTTGGGATAGCGCCTCTGCTGAAAGATGGGCAGAATCTCTGTATCTTGATTTGAATGGAGAAGCAGTAAATCCCGAAATCTTTCTGTCAGGACAAAGAAAGAAAAAAAAAAAAAAAAGAAAATAAAAAAAACAAACCCAGACTGTGACTCTGCATTATAAGTTCAGGCCACAAGTAAGCAAGCAGTAATATCAGTGAATTCTCTTCTCCAGCAATATTTACCAGAGGATAAAGCTAAGTGTATAGGGAGCAAAATCTATATATACATACAGAACTGCTGCTAAGCCTAGAAATTAGTTTCCTATAAACCCTTTTAATAATATTTTAAAATGTCAATTTTTTCATCAAATATTGAATTCTAATAGTGCTTACAAGTTTCTAAGGTCTGCATACAGGTCTTCTGACTATCACATGCAGACAATCATAAAGTCTCTGCCTTGAAGAGCTTAGTCTAAACAGAAAGCAGGAACAACTAAGAATTCACCAGCCACTCAAGGATCACAGTAGTCTAAACAAACATAGATTAATTAATTAATATGAATTAAATTGCAGCACAAGTCCTTGGGTAACTGATTCACTGGTATTTCCAAGGATGGTTGGAAGACTGGATTCCTTGCCATTCACTACAATATATTTTAAAAACTGCATTATAGGATCATCTGCAGTAGGTAAGGTTTTGTAACTTAGCTTCACTGACCACCAAGTGAAGGAGCAGTTGTGGTTTGTATAGCTGCCTTTCTCTCATAGCTTTCTCTAGAGGTGCTTAGACACAATACATAAACAGGATCTGCAAGAGCTTCTATCAGTATAAATTTCTCAGTTCCTGGAAGATGAAAACATCCTCAGAATTCACTTGATACCCAGATTCAGGTATAGAAGGAAATTTCCCAGCCAGGTCAAATCCCCTTAGCACCCCCTGTAGCTCCCCATAGCATGGCACATGCTCTCTTTCCTTCTGTCCTTCCATCACCTCCTACTTTTATTTAACCAATCCTCCAGTGGCACAAAAACCTAGGACACTGGCGATGCCCTTCCCACCTTTTCATCTCCTACTCTTCCTGCTATACCTTATAACTGTGGCTTGAGGTCTTCAGCTGCAGGTTTTATTCTTCATTTGCTAAACCACAGTTTGTAACCTGTGTTGCATGTAGTAGCTCTACTACGGGTTTCCCTAAACTACCTATCTTTTCCATATAAGATTTTCATTCTGCAAAGTGAACCTGAGCATAAGTGTAGTCCTTCCTCCCCTTATATCCCTATGTATCTCAAAATATCCACTAACGTCAGGTTTACAGATAAGGAAATCAAAGAACAGAAAATCAGTGGAGAAAAAATCTGAATCTCCCAGCTCTGAAAAGGAACCATAGCAAATTCCTTACTCTATACAGGTTAGTATATGAATTTCTTAACATTCAGTTTTATGTACTGTTATGTCATCATAACTAAACTACATTAATTTGGATACAATTCTGCTATGTAACCTCTAAAATTGAAAAGAAAAAAAAAACCAAAACAAAACAACCCAGCACCAAATCTATACTTTATAAAGTTATAACACTTTGAAGAAAGCATAATAAATTCAGAAGAAAAACTCTCTTGATAAGGGCTCATTTTTAAAGGTCAATTGTTTCAGATGGTCTGATCTAGTCTTTCATCAGCTGGCTAAGATGTACAGCAAACATCTTGGCTAAGGCAACAGGATCTGCCAGTGAAGGAACAAGGGCTGCTAGATGGAATCTCCGTTCCTTTATTTCTACACCTCTTCAGATTCTTCACATTCAATTTTGAAAGAAATAAGGACTTGTATCTCCAAAATTCTTACTGCATCTTCAAAATGCAACTTAGCTTTCCATGGACAGAGACTGGATGTGGCCAAAAACAATAAATGCAATACTGTAAAGATGGAAGTGAAACTCAAGGAGTATCTTTCAGGGATCTGCCTGCTCATAGTCTTGACAAAAAGCTTGTCATTACAGCTACTTCTTGACCTCTTGACTTCTAGGAAGATGTTATTTTTTGCAGTCCTGTGGTAGATGGCAATAAGCCATATGTAGGCATGCCCTGTCATCCTTAAAGATGGTACAATGTCATGTTCAAAAAGCGACTGGACAAGAACTGAAAGACTTCAGGAAGCTTTCACTGGTGCAAAATATCCAACTGCATATGTGTCAGAGCAAGCACATTAACTTCCACCCCTACCTCAGGAATTTCCCAGTGCAACTCAAGCTAATGGAACCCTTTAATAAAAAGACTTCATATAAACAACAACAGACTTTGTGTGTGCCTGTCGGAGGAATAAGAGGAAGTTTTCAATGGCAGACACTGAATAATAGCACTTCCATCCAAGACTTGAGGGTTTTGACCTCCAGAACAGGGTGCAAGTCACCATGATTAAGTATTTGTCTTTGGGGTGGTCTGATTTATTTATTTGTTAGGGTCTATAACCAGGTGCAACAGCAATGCAAAGCATGGGGAGACAGGTTCTTCTTCAGTTCAATACCATGCGAGACTAGATTACATGTAAGTGAGTTAGGCTGGTTTAGCAGACCTTGCAAAGGGCCTGCAACTCTCTGGGGGAGATAAAACACATCCTGGGGAGGTTGCAGATATGTCCTGCTCCATTGTTCTGCCTGAGATGGACGGCACCCAGGCAGAGAGCCGTATTCCACCACTAACCCCTGCTCTGTGACTCTTTTTCTTGTGTGGCTGCCCTTTCCCATTGATCCAGGCCACATGGCTGCACTCCAGGACTCAATTCAACAAGCTGTGATCTTGAAAATATTTTGAATAGTAATGTGACAGGGCTGGCCAGTGCTGGAGTGAAAGCAGCCAAGTTATGGCATCTGAAATTGGCCTAAACAGCTTCCCTACTGGATCTTGTTTTAGTTAAAGTCAACTTTTTTTTTTTCCCCACGCTATGGCAAATTTCCCAGGCAGATGTATTTTCTTTTCACCATATGACTTTACTCATTTTTCCATGGCAACACTAACACTATGGGGTAGTGTTCCACCTCATCTCACATACATCCTACAACTTCCTCCAGCACACGTAGCCTCCATGTCCTGTAAATTCTCTTAAGAGAAATGGCACACTGAACAGAAGCCTTTAGCATCAATTTTTCCCATAGGACCATTATGTACATGCTTCACCCACCTATGATATTCTCATATTACACATGTGTGCACAGGACAAAAGTCACATTGGTGCAAATGACACTATTGCCTTTAAGGATTATTCAGCAAAGTGATGAGGGAGATGATGAGAGCTTTGGCAGCTACTGGCAGAAAATAGGCACTTTTGGTGTTCTTACAGGAGAAGCCTGAAGCTTGACAGGAAAAGGCTTTTCAATTTCTAAAAAAAAGTCACCATGATACCTTCCAAGGGCAGGGGGAGGGGGATTTTTCAAAAAACTAAGATTTTCCTTCGAATCCATGCTACAACAACAAATGAAAGACTAAGAACCCCTGAAACCAGTTGAACTGATGAAATCAGAGTATTTTGCGATATTTTGATCCTGCAATCACTAGCTGATCAATAGAACCAAACCAAGTCACAGACAATCTTATTACTCAGACCATTTTAGAGAGAAATCACACAAAAATGAATATTTTCCGTTAATTGCTACAGTTTAATACCTAAAATGTGACACTTTTTGTGTAGGTATTGGTCTGGTTTGTTAACCAAACATGAGTAACATTTACCAAACCAAGTTTTAAAACTCTTGCTTCTGAAAAATTTGCAATTATCTTCTCTCTCATTCTGTTGATGCAATCTGCATTAATTTGTCTGTACTAGCTAGTTTCCTAATGATTTTTTACATTGTTCTAAGCTCAATTATGCCATTGATCGCTTTGTCACTCTGCTGAGTGTGACACTGCAGACATCACCTCACTGACTCTCCTGTAAGTCTAACGACAGGACAAAGTCCTCACAGACACCAAGAATGGTTGCACAGTCACAGTCTTATGCTCCAACTTATCCTTTCAGCATGCTGAGTGGCTTCCTCCTGCTTTCATTTTGAGCACACAGTTCCTTCTAAATTGTTGATCAGTGAGAAGTCCTCAGTTAAATGCAGGCAGTTTTACTGCGATCATATACATTAGCTAAAAGTGTAGTCACCACAAGTAGTCACCACTACTTGTGGTGACTAGGGCCTGGATACAGTAACACAATCTTATGCCCTGTCCTTTGAAATATTGCATTGCATGTCATTTTTGTTCTCAAGGAAGAATCAGGTTCTGCTCAGTATGGTGGGCAAACAGTAATGGCAGAAAAACATGAGGAGCAATGGGTGCATGCTCTGAAGCCCATTTAAATTGGTTACACAGTCAAGTTTCCTTTCTTCCAGGATACACTATTAAAGAAGTGGAAAGAGAGACAAGGGGAAATTTTATTATATTTTAATTTCTGGGAGTCTCAAAGAAAAGAAAAGAAAATTGTATAGAAGGTCCTTGTGAATTAAACTACATCATTATTATTATTACTACTACTGTTATTATTATTCACATTCTGTAGACAGAGCTACTATGGCATGGGGAGCACTGGCCTTCTTTTTTTGAAGTTGTCACACCGCTGAAGCTCTTACTGCTTTAGCATTTCAAAGATGATGCCAAAAGTCACACACTGAAATTGTGTCAGGTTTGACTTTAAAGTCAGGTTTTGTGGTTCTTCTTTCCTTGTTCCTTCTTGTTACAAAATACTTTACAGAAAATAACAGCAAATTCACTCCGCTGAATTCCAAGGGTCCTGAAAAATCAAATTCCTAGTCTTTCAGAGTTTGATGGGTCTGTACCTATAAGGCCATAGCAGTATGTAACTGAAGTTTGAGATATTACTCTTTTGTTTACCCCAACCACCATTTACCCACCAGCTTCAGATCACTCTGAACCTCTAATAAAAACAGGCTTAACTGCATACAATGAACTCAATTAAAAAAACTGTAAGACTGATGGCAATTGTTTTTTTTGGGATAAGGATTTTTCATTTCAGTTTTATGCGTCTTTTAAATCAAAGTTCATAAGAATAAACAGAAATGTGTTTAGAAAGCAAGTAGTGAACGGGAGAACAGAAAAGCCTCATAGGTTATGAAGTACAGAACACTGTGGTTCGGAAGCCTAGCTGTCTACCAAAATGTCTGTCCGAAGTGACACACTCGTACCTTTGGATACTTTGCATTCCCATTTCTCTAAATACGTGTAGCACTTTTGCATTTATTGAGACACAAATCTCAGTTCCATCTTTCACTACATGGACATTTGAAAGCTCTGTAATCTCAGACTAAAAAAAATCTGCCTAGCTTTATGCAAAATGCAGCCTGGCCTGGAGCACCTTCCATGTCCTGAATAGCTCAACACCTTACAATAATTAAAAAAAAAAAAAAATCAAGTCAGCTTTCTTAAAATAACCAACAGCATTTAAAAGGATTTGAGACCCACTAATCTGCCTTATTTTCAAGCTCTGTATATTTGGAAATGCTGTCATAAGTACTTCCTCAGTGCCTCGTAAAAAAGAAAAGGCAATTAGTAAGATGCCTTTGCCAGTTGAGGCCTATAAAATTCTGATGAGCAACAAGGTGGCATAAAACTGAAATGTTTAATTTCTCAGTTTGACCTGTGTCTTATTAATAGTTACAGTTTCTGAAGTTAAAGAAATGTTACTTCTCTCCTCTTGAGGAGTCTGTGCCACAAATATCCTCCATCAGATTAGAAGGGGAGGAAAAAAACTAATGATGAGGTAATGTTGATGAGCTAAAGTTTCCAAAATGATTACATCATGAGCCTTGGAACTCCCCTAAAACATACATATTTTGCTGATACAAAGAGACAGGCTTTTTGACCAGCTTGAACTTCCATGATTCTGAGTCCATTAAATCTCACAGAGTTTAATTCTGCTGCTTTTCACCACCATTTCTTTCCCTCTCGATCAGTCATCTGAAAGATTAATCAGAGCCTACTATTTAAAGAGCTACTAAAATAAAAATTAAAAGCTAGTAAAACTCAGAAAGTTGAAAAGTATATTAAAAAACCCTTGCTGTTTATATTTATCTAAGGGAAATAGAGAAGATTTTACAGAAAGGCGAACGCTCTCTTCATTTTCTAAGCTAGATGAATAAACAGTGATCATCCTTCTGTTTAACATTTTCCTTTACAGGATGTTAGTTTATTTAAGCAGAGGGGAAAAAATAAGGAAATCAACTAATCACTACACAGGTCAGCAGTGAACCTTCCAGTTACTCTGAACCTGCAGAATAGTCCTCATTTTTTTGAAGAAAGTCTCTGTACACCCTGCTTTCCACCTAACCTGCTTCATCAAAAGTAATCAGCTCATCCTCTTTCTCTGGCTGTGTGCTTACCAGCTGGAAATCATTCTCCCTCCCCGATTCTGGCATCAGCCCATCCCTTCCCTGCTGGAACTCTAGGTGCTTTCTTATGTCTTTAAAATGTCACACCTACTATGTCAAAATTAGCTTGGACAGATTTATTTCTACCTAGACCTCCCTCATTTACACTATAACCGCACATACGGCATGATTTATGTGTGTATGCCTATACATCAGCCAATGAAGAAACAGCATAAAAGGCAATTCTTGTCTAAAGGACCTTAAAAGGTTGAAAGATGAGTGATGGAAAGAAAAAAGCTTTGTTTCAAAACAGGGAAGAGAGATGCTGAGGACCATATTTAGACTGTGTTTGGTATGTCTAACTTGACAAGGCAGTGGTGAGTGACCCAGGCTGCCTATTAGCTGTGCTGCCAGACCCTGGTTCCCCAGACAGACAGTGAAGAGAAACGGATACAACAACAAAGTTAAGCAGCATCGATGCTCAAAACAGAGTTAGAAATCCTTCTGCAGGTTACAAAGCAATGATCTGGCAGAACTGAAGATTAGCTAGATACCTGGAGTTCAAACCCGATGTCTTAATCAGGAAACTTTTTTTTCTCAGAGGCACTTACTATATGGAAAGCTATTTCTGTCACGACAGTAGAGTTCATTCCACAGTTCAGCACTTACAAAGTGCTACAATAAAACAGGGTTTAGAAACAATCCTAAAAGTTAACGTTGACTTTAAAAAATATCTGTGTTAATACATGCTCTGAAGCAAATGTTATTTACACAAAATGTTTTAGCACTGAGTTCTACCATTCCAGCACTGTAAAGCTCCCTTAAAGAGCTGAGCAAAGGTACAGGCTGTACTGTTTCACATCAAGAGCCCCCTACCCTAATATCTTGCTTCACATTCAGACACGTGGAAGAACCAGCACAAGACAAATCCATCCTGCTGTTACCGTCCAAGCCTCTAACCGTTTCTACCTCAAGAGATCTCCTGAGCCTAAGGTAATTTGTCTTAAGAAATGCCTTGATTTCTCTTTAAAGTACTTATCCAGTCCCCCATGTAAACCTCCTGATCTATCCCACAGCCTCTGACATGGAGTTTCTACTACATGGAGATCCATCATCTTATGTTTGCTCTGAAATAGTGTCTTACTGACCATATTTGGTGGCCAAAAGTTCTGATACTGGCAGAAACTGTGAACAGTCATGCCCTACCCACTCACTCTTCCAGTGTTATGCCTGATTTTTTTGACCGCCACTAAATTCCCCTAAATTCTCTGTTTTCCAGGCTAAAGAGTCCCTGCATACTCAGTCATCCCATGCAAGTCATACTCAGCGTGGAAGCCATTCCATGCTTTTGACCACCTTTGTCATTCCTTCCTGAAGCCTGTCCAGTATCTTGGCTGAGACTTGAGGACCAGACCTGCACACAGGATTCACCACCACAGAAACGCCCAGCTGCACAGTGATCTCTTCTGCTTTATTCTCTACTCTCCTCCTAATATTTTTTCTCCTTATTGCTGCTGAGCACTGAGCCGATGTCTTCATGGAAATAGTTATCATGACTCCAAAGTGTTATTCCTGGGCTGTCACGGTCACATCGTCTCCAGCCATGTGTCTTAGTTTGTCACCAAATATATCAACCATCAGTACGTACCCGCATGTGTACATGCACTGGTATTTTCAGCCAGGTCTATAAATAGGTTTGTCATTGTAACATATTTCGTACATTTAAACAAGCTACAAGAACTTTTCATTAAACATATTTAAATGGCCACCACAAAATAATGGCATTAATCCGATCCAATGCTAAAATTCTATATCATATCACAACCACCACTAGTCATTGGGAACTCATTTGCGGGCTTTTGTCTATTCATATTTGGTCTCAGTTTAGACCATAAGCACGGGATCATTTCACTCTCTTACTTATACAGGCACAGCTTGGTTATTACACTCAAATATGCAAATAAGTTACTATATAATAACTTTGCAGCATCACAGAACAGTTGAGGGCGGGAGGGTTCTCTGGAGATCGTGTAGTTCAATCCCCCTGCTCTGAGCAGAGTCAGCAAGACCAGGTTGCTCATGGCCATGTTCTGAATGGGTTTTGAATATCTCCAAGGATGGAGGCTCCTTACCTTCCCTGAGCAACCTGTTCCTGTGCCTGACCACACTTCCAGTGGAAAAGTTTTGTTTTAAACTTAAAAGGAATTTCCTGTATTTCAATTTGTGCCGATTGCCTCTTGTTCTGCTACTGGGCAGTATGGAAAAGAGTTTAGTTCCCTCTGCTTTATTCTCTTCCAGGTAAAAGCACACAGGACAAAAGATTTTGCAGGGAACAACCACATGGCACGAGACTTGGAACTAAGTTCTAATGAACCTTTCTTTCTGCAACATAAGGAGCGACTTAAGGCTGATAAGATTATATTTTATCTTCAGTCGCTGTTTTTGGGGGTGAGTGACGCACAAAATGCTTTACACACCCAAAACACACAACAGGCCACTCTTGTGCAAAGCACTCCTACTCCATTACAACAGAACAGGGGGGGAGCCCCAGCAGATTTTGGCTTAGCAAAGGATGCCCTATAAAGACACCACTGCCAAGTACATTCTAGTTGTTTGTGCCAACTCCTTTCTTAAAAGTCACCCTAAATTTCAATAACTGAGATAATCAGCAGATCTGCTTATGGGGAAAAAAAATATGAATATCAATATTGGTGCTGTTTCCATTGATTGCCACCTTTGGATAAAACTGTAAACCCACATTGGTTTGAGGAGAAGGACACAACAGGTTAAGAAGCAACTGTCCCAAGAGGTGATAAATCTGTAGTCAGGACACTGCTCTGCTGTAGGCTTCCTACGTGCTGGCCAGGGGAGATGCTGGCTTCTCTTACCGGGGCAGAGATGGGAGGGGAAGGAAACACGCTAAAGAAAAAAGAGTTTGAGTTTGTAAAAGAGAGGAGAAGTTTCCTTGTTAATGCACCCTCACTCCCTGTCATGTAATATAGAGTAGCGGTGAGATTGCCCAGCCCTCTTCCCTCCAACTGCAGCTGTGAATGGTGTTGCTAATCACCGAGGCTTAATCGACATTAGTAAGGTCATTAAGCATAACTTTTACTTCCTCACAACTAAGTTGTGTGAATACCCACAATGAAGGTGCGAAGTTGTTACCCGACTCTGTGCTGAGGGCCAGAGAGAAAGCTGGAATACACTGAATTCTTAAAGACAAAACAGTGCTGATATACACCCTGGGGGGAAATGCCTGTCCAGCCAACCTCTTAGCTAAACTAAAATGCTAGAAATAACAGTAATAAGGCTCCAAATAAGAAACAAAAGAAGTAGGGTATTAAGGGACTCCATTTATATATAAAAATCATTTCTCCCGTGTTTTCAGCTGCCTGTGTCTTGCAGAGAACACATAGGAGTTCTTCTCTAAAAGCACTCCTAGCACTAGTTGTGCTGAAGCGTAACACAGGATAAAGCGATCAGAGCTCAGCTGGATCCTATTTTCTATATAAATTTTGCTAGTCAACTGGGGATGATCCACTGGAAAGAAATGCACATTTTTTCCAAAAATCTAATCACATCTGAGGCTCCATTACTTATAACATCTCTCAAAGGGCAATATCAAAACCAGAGCAGGAAATCATTTGAATGACTGGCAAATGAAATGAGCCATTAGATATTGTTTTTCTTTTTTTTTTTTTTTTGGATAGGTGATAAAATATAATGTACACAAGTGTATCAGGAAATGTATCAAAAGTATGGTTTAATTTCACCCTGCTGTGAGCAATCCTTTCATTTTCTTCTTACATCTGAATTAGAAAAGTCATTCTTGAGAACTTAAGCCAGCCCACTCCCTGAATATAAACTACTATATATAACCAACTCTGGGTAGTTTTCATTAGTACTTTCTTAAAAATACATACATTTGCTGACTTAGCACTAGTTCATGTGTAGATTCTCTTTAAAATATGTTGTGGGATTTTCTACTGGATTGTCATCTCCATCTTTTAACTATCATGATGTTATGAATTTAATGAAATAATAAATAGACATGGTTTTACATGACAGAAAGTCTGTTACTACTCAAGTCAACAACAAAAAAAAAAGCGGTCCCAGCCTTAAACAGGAGAGAAAAGCTTGAAAATGTTGCTACGTAATACTACATTGCTAGGACAAAGAAAACCAGTGTTTTAACATGATTTAGATCACACAGTTCCTCACATCATTGTAAAGAAATGGTTTGTCGTGTACTTTTCTGAAAAAGTGATTTTGCCAATTTTTGTAACTATAAGCTGTCATTAGATATCTCTCTTTTGATTATTTTAGTTGCTAGTCACGACCTAGTGCATAGCAATGCATTGATGTACCATCACAAATCCAGCGATACCGAACACTGCAGAAATTATAAAACCTTCTTCATGCAGAAATGGCACATGTTGGCACATATTTGTTGGGAAGTATGGGAGATTTTTAAAGAAACATTATTTCTAAACAATTTTTTGGATTAATGATATCCTGTTTTATTTGGAAATGGCACTGAAAAAACTTCATTTGCCATGCTTGTTAATAATGGGGCACAATTAGCATAATTCCCTCAACCCACTAAAAATACAAACATCAAATAACAGAAATTATAAAAATGTCTTCCTTTAATTATAAATTTGCCTTTTTCAGGCCAGTCACAGTTAAGCTCAAGAGACATTTGGCTAACACAGTGTAAGTGAAATACTTGAGGAAAGCCCTGTGCTGTCAGGCTGGCACCAGCCACTTGGCAAAGCACAGCAAAGCATCACAACTTCAGCTCTGAAAATGTGCATGGGTGTCTGTGGCATTTTCCTTGAGGAAATGGTACTTACAGTGTGCTTACTGAATATGTTAAATTTATGGGAAGAGATAGTCCTTAAAACTGCTTATCGGAATGAAGAGTACTGTCCACTGATTGATTTTCATTTCACATAACACAAGGAGGCTTCTTGGGCTGTAGGTGTGCTACTTATCATCAAAAGTACAGCAAAATCATTACAGCAGCCATTTCGGCAAAACTCAAAATAGCCAATAATCTGTGAAGCTCCTCCTCTCCCCTGAATGCCCCTTCAACACTGAAAAATTTGTCAACAGCCCTTGGTAACCTTCCACTGAGACTCCCCTTATCCAACACACAGTAAAACACAAATGTGCCTATTTGGATTCACAGACCTTCCAGGCTCTCTCCCCAGCAGAGAAGCATTCTCTCTCTTACTCATCATCATGGTATTTACTACAGCATAGCTAAAAATTTTCTGGTTTCAGGTAAATCACAAATCCAAGCAGTCTTCCACTGTTTATCAGCTTCTACATAGAGAACAGTCAAATTACTAAAACCACAGTGATGCTTTACATAAAGCATTGTCCAAATTTTACTCTTTAGAGATGGACAAACACTTTAAATCAAAATGTTTTTTTAGATAGGATATTGATATTTTAAGAGAAAAAACCCCCAACACATTAAAATGTAAAAAAACCCACTCAAATGCTGAAAATGGAAGGACGTGTGTGGGCATATATATATAAATAAAATGCAGTGCCTCGTGCAAGTCACAGTGGAGTTTTTTCATGTGCCCACCTCTTTTCCCAGTCAGAGTTGCCAGCTGGACTGTATCTGCCACGATACAAGCACTGTCTCCAGGAGAAAGTGAGATGGCGGCATATTGCAGAAAATATACCCTAAATTGGGAACCCAGCCACGAGAAGATAAAGAAAGCTGGAGACACACAAGTCCTAAGAGGCAGTGGTGAGAGCATTTACAAGTGGTATTTTTGGCTTTCAGAGAGTATTTTCTTTACCAAATGAATTTTTTGAGAAACAAGTAATATTTCTCATGGAAAAGGTAAATCAACTCAGAAAAGGGGGGGGAACTTCTATTCATTTACTAGGCAATTTTATTGCTCATATTCCTCATGGAAAAAAAAAATTGCTTTAAAAAGTAACAGGGAATGTTATTTCTTTCCCTGCTCTTTGCTTTGGCTTTGCTGCCTCTTTGTCAAACCTGCTGAAGGCACTGCATGCCTGAAAGACAACCTGCTTTTTCTGGCTGTTTCAGCTGATCTAATAAAAGATATTACCTCTCCCTACAAAACTTGCCTCTCGCAGAATATTATTTCATTACAGTGTACTTTGCTCTAATCTGCTACAAATGTCACAAACTATACAAATAAGAAGTATCATGATATCCTTTTTGAAACAAGCTCTGTCACTTCATCCCCTTTCTGAGCAAAAAAAAAAAAAAAAAAAAAAGCGCTTTAAATAAAGAAGAAAAGGAGGCAGAAGAACATGCCTGAGCTGCGGAAATGTGGGTTATAATGTCAGTGAAACAAAATACACGCTGCACCCTGCCCATCAGCTGCTGCGCTTCATTCCAAAGCCCTGGTTATTGCTGTCACGGCACACGCCTCTACCCCGCGAACCCCAACGGGCAAGGCTAAAATCCCATTCACAAGCTGGAAAGCAATTTCCAGGCTATGAATTCCCTCCTACAGTTTCTCCTCACAGCATTTAGCTAACGCTGGGATAATAAGCTTCATTAAGAAATGCCACGTTCAGCACGTAGCGACCGCTATTTCAAACTTCACTCAAAATTCGGAGGCACTAGCAATTAATTCACCTTGCAGTGTTCAGCGTATTTAAGGCATTTCAGCCTCACCGCCTTTTGAAGTTTCAAAGCCTGCTAAAAAGAAAAAAAAAAAAGGGGGTTTAATTACAAATTAATTTAGTGGACTGACCACTCACAAAAGGATGCCTTATATCAAAAAACGGATTGCTCTGGCGGTCCGACTCCGTTCCCTTTAGGAACTTGCCCCCACATCCGTGTTCTGCACTGCAGTATCCACTTTTTTAAGGCATGGGACCAAGAGGTTAATAGACCAGTACAGAGCTGTGATAAGCATGTAGTTTTCATGTGCGGTTTAAATTCATATCAAATATGTAGCCATAAACATTTTAAAGTAAACTTTTCTAATCTTTTTATAGCAGATACCAAAATATCTATTTTGACAAGCTGTGGGAACCTGCTGTTGGCCCGTTGTCACAACACGGGGGTTTCAGTGCAGGTTCCAAGGTTTGGTTTGGTTTGGTTTGCTTCTTTAAAGGAAGAAGCAACACTTTTGTGGCTGTCACATACCCATTTTTTTTCACAGGAATCCTATTTTTGCAGTTGACAACTACATAGTTTGTTGCTGGTAGGTGTTTTATTAATAATATTTATGATTTAATGGTACAGATATCCAGGGGAGGACTGGAGCAGAGAAGAGCTGTGGCTACAAGATGGCCCTCAAAAACTTTGATCACTGACTGTCGATATTTCCTTATGGTGAAACCCAAATTCTCCATCTAGTACTTGATGCATTGGGGAAACAACACATACACAAAAGTCAAAGGACTGAATGGAGCCACAGAAGGTGTGTCTGGCACCGGAATGCAAAACTGGGTTGCAAGGGGCTGTAGAGAATCAACGGTAAAATTTAGGATGTAACATTTTCTTCACATGAACTAGGCCAGCACTGATTTTAATGCATCTTGGAATAGAAAGAGATTTTTGGAACAGACAGTTGCTGTTTCAAGGAAGTTTTAAGTCTGGGGTGATGACATGCAGCTGGCGAAAAGCAGGGTAAATATACTTATGGAATGAAAAAAAATGCAATAAAGGAGATGGGATATCCTAACTAGAACTTTAACACTAATATCATGCCAACAAGGAGCTATAAAATATTTGCTGTGTAAATAGGGTGAAAATGTCATTTGACCACATTATTTGATCATGACATTTGTAAAGTTGTGGGAGTTTTGATTAACTCCCAGAGAGTTAACTGCTGAGCACAGAATAAATTCTGAGCAAGTGACAGCCTCTCTCCCTTCCGATCCAAGCTTAGACAAAGCATCTGTCTCTGCAGACAGGTAGGAGAGACCAAGGAATAAGGAGAAATACAAGGTAGTACAAAAGATCTCCTGAAGAGCTCGACAACCACCACTGCTGGTGGTCTTCATGGCAAAAGAGAGCTACACTTTAAATCATGCCACAGCCTAAATCAATGATGAGACCTCTACTGAAAAGCAAGCCCACTTCTGTATTTAAAAGGAATGTTAGAAGTGGAAAGGTTGCAGAAAACAAAGAGCCAGACAAATGTGACGTTTCAAAACTTGAACTTAGCACAACAGATCAACCAAACAGAAGGTTCAAAGGTGCCATGCTCATTTTCTGTAAGTCTTTGCAAATAAAGAGGCAAGAATTAAAATGCACACACATTTTCCAGTGGTGGTTCTTGCCCTGAAATGAGGGAGTAAGGGGATAAAAAAAAATAAAAATCAAAAAACCAAAACCAAACCAAACCAAAAAAAACGAAAAACCCACTAAATTATGATGCCATCTCAAAGTTGAGCTTTATTTTCACAAACAGCACAGAAAGAGCCCATGGGCATCCAAAGGTTGAAGCCAAAAAAACTGCAGACTGTTTCAACCCCAAGTTTGGGGTTATGTTAACTTCTGTATAGAAATTATTCTAAGAGCATCCTGTAGGAGTTCAGAATGCATAAAGACAACAACTGTCCCTTCTGATCATAAAGTTTATAAATACCAACAGTTCCTGCAGAAGCTTTTCCTGTATTTTTAATGTTCCAAACTTGAATTTATTTTTCCTAATTAACTATAGCACTTTTAAAATCTGTTAGAAAAGGATCCTGAAAAGAAACCTTTCAAATCTACTTTTAAGAGAGTTTCACTAGCAATTGTTAGTTCAACTGTAGTAAATCATAAATCCAAGTCTGAAGTGTGTCTGCTTTTTTCTTCTGTCCCTAAGGAGGAAGTTTCAGTGAACTGGGAATAAAACAATATGACATTTGGTAGGGAATCCTCAGCAAAACTTGAGTGGCATCTAAGGGAGTCCACTGTTGCCCCCAGAGAAGTGCAGCCATGCATGAAGAGCTGGTGTTTTGATGTCAATTCTCAAATTTCTCTAGAAACCGTTATACATCTGAGCATGTTAAAGGTGCTCACACAAAGGAACCAGAAAGTCCAGCCAAATTTTGTACATTCATTGCTTGAAGCAGCTGTGTACCTCTGCACAGACACTTGCAACAATGGGACTTCCCTAAGCATCCCTAAGCAAAGATTAACAGAAAAATGGTGAAACTAAGCAAAGATGTGCTTCCCTAAGTAAAGATTAACAGAAAAAATGGTGAAACTAAGCAAAGATTAACAGGAAAATGGTGAAATGCAGGCAACTCAGGACAGCAACTTCACCTCCTTAAATAGGCAAACACAGCATAAAAATAGTGATTACAAAACCAGAAATTTGCCTGGTAGTCCACTCAGATACATGTTCTAGAGCTTTTTTACCTTGTGACTCTATTTTTAGACAGTAGCTTTTTGCTTTTTTTTCACTACATTAATTTAGATCCCATCAGCTGCTACATGCTAATGTGCTCCACAGGTTTCATTCCTGTAGTTCATAAGGGTACTTAAAGCATCTGAGGCACAGCAAGGAATCCTTCAACCTTGTATTCTTGGATCAGTTCTTAACTACAGCAACATCCACACATCCTGTGTATATTGTATCAAAGGATAAAAATAATTTACATTGTTCAACCATGTCATTTTCCATCATTACATGACTAAAAAGAGCCTGGGATATGCAAAAATGTGGAAGTTTACAAATAACAGGATTAATGAAGAAAAGACTTCAGAGTATGAGAAAATTTCCTTAAAGGCAACGTTCTCACCTAAAAATCTTTTCTTCCCTGCAGAGGTAAAACTCATTAACTGCTCAAATTGGAGTTGACTCAAATTACACTGGTTTTGGTACTAAGTCAGCTGGAGTTCAACTGATGTAAAACAATCCAGGTCTGGAGCCAAAAATTCAGATATGTTCACCTTCAGCATTAATTCTTTAATCAGAGGAAAGGGGTTTTCAGCTTTGAGCCAGCAAACTAAATCTGTTCTCCTTCTTTTGCTCCATTCTCTTAATCCTGTCTTTTATTGAGCTTGTTTGCAGTCATAAATAAGATAATGAATGAACGTTAATAGCAATGAAGAATAAAAATAGAACTCCTTCTGGCACACTTTGGCGAGTTGTATCATTAAGGTATTTTAACTTCTCAGTAATGTAACAGTATTATTTTTATGATTAATGTCAAATTACATCAGAAGAAACACAATTAAACCTTTTTAGCACTCAATTCTGACATCTTCCTCAGAAGTGTAAGTAGGATTCACTAAGAAGCAATAAAATCTAACAGGGAAAAATAACATCTATCCCATTTCTGTCTTCAGCTTCCAAAACCACAAGTTGATTTTGCTGGAACCACCAACAGTACCACATCATTAACGCCTTTACACGCTGCCAGGAATCCCATGGAATAACTAAACACAACAAAATACATGTTACTATGGAATGAAAAAGGGCCAAATCAAACAGAGCTTGAGGTAATAGCAAAAGAGTTGACCAACTGTTCATCACCAGTGACTAGATATTTTAAAAGAAACTCAGTAGTAGTTATAGTGATTCTGGCACAACCTTGTCACATCCTGCAGGCAGACTTTGTAGTCTTACTAATCCTTCTTGTCATTTTCTGCTTCACGCATTCTTCCAGTCTGAATCAAGATCTCCTAAGAATATAGTAGATACTGACTGAATGATCCACTACTTCAATATCTCTAAAAGTGTCCCTGGGGTTACTGAAAATTAAATATTGCTTCTTTGCTAATTCCTATGCTTGCTGAAAAATTCCAGCAAAGTGCAGCAAGACAGAGCGAGCCTTGGGATGCTTCAGGCACTCAAGAAACCAGGAGCTGCAAGGGCTTAACAAGGTCACATAAATACTCCTGAACAATTTGACGAACTCTCCCAGCCCAACAAGTTTAGATCATTCCTCCTTCAGAGCCACTCAAAAGGCATGTTTATTTTCTTCTGGTGAGCATGCAAAAAATCCTTAGTCAGCCTCCAAATCCCAAACAACTGCCTTAAAATTTTTGTCTGTTTAAAACTAAGAAGTTTGGGGTGTGTACTCTTTGCTGTCTGAGGTTTTAGCCCGCAGGGAGTTAAACAAGGTTCATGTTTTCATACGTTTGCCATGTTCTGGAAAATTGTTGTTTATAACTAATTTTTCTTTCCTGAAACTCTCTGATCCAAGTCTGGACCTTCCAAAAAAAGGTCTGGACCTTCCAAAAAAGGACTATGACAGTATCTGACAAAAATTCACATCATACCACGTCAGATTCAAAATAAGGTACTCGGTCCCTAAATGACCTAGTGAACTTGTCTATCCTCATCTCTAGCAGGAAGAATTTAGCAAAGAAAGGTATTTTCTCACAAGACCTAGAGTTTACTAGGGTGAGCAGATCGGTATCCCATGATCTGTCTGCTCTGGCTCTAGCTGGAGGGTTCCCACATGCATCACCTCCTCCCGCTGCCGTGGCGTTTGGTAACCTATAGGACAGAAGTCTCAGGTTCAATGGGTGGTATTAAAGCACTGTTAAGGCACCCTCACAGTAAATACCACGCTGCTCAGAATGGAGGACAGGCCTTGTGGCTGTCTCTAGGGCCACACACGACTACACAGCAGGAGGACGTCACTACAGAATAAAAATTATTGTAGAGCCCAGAACAGCTGCAGTGTTTTAAACAGGGTCCCACATCAATTTGTACCAGCACCACAGTGCAACACAACAGCGATGTTTTACTGCCTTGAGGTGTGCAGTTCACCTTAACACCTCTGAGTGCTGTGTATTTGTTTTCCACCAAAACATGCTTCAGAAGTCTGTTATTTCGGCATCATCAATATCACTTTCTGTCTCGCACCCTGAAATTTGTCTAGTGAATGAGACACATTGTCTTGATACACTGCCGTGTGGGTTTTTTTCACTGCTGTCAAGTGGTTGGACACGAGGCACGGCCCGTGGCCTCTCTTCTTCCCTCCAGAGGTGCCAGATGAAATGTCGGCTTTAAAACTAAACAAGCAGTGGTACTTGAGGCAGCAGCAAGGACAGAGGAAGCATAAGGCTGATAGATGACAATGCTGAGGACAAACTAGGCAGTAAGTAGGACAAAAAAACTTTCAAAAAACCCTTTTGTAAATACTAACAAGAATTTTTTCAAAGCTGAAGGAGAAATAGGTGACCACAGAGACGTGAGAGAAGCAGAACAAAACAGGTTTAGAGGGGAGGCTAGTAACAAGATTAGCTTATTGGCTAATCCATGGATCTCCCAGCTCTGATCCATGCATGAGCCATTGCAGGGACTGCAGTGTTACTGTAGGGCTTGAAGTTGCCACCCACTGGCTCAGTTGCAGTAACTGCCAGGTCGCTCCAGAGGAATACAGGCTGACTTAGCTCTGAGCCACTGGGCTAACCCAACCCACAGGGCTTCACGTTTGCAATTACCACAGATCAGCCACTCTGAACTCATTGTAACTTGGGTGTCTTAAGTCCTCACAGGCTAACTAAGCTGTGGTCTACAGTGAGGCACTGGAACAGGCTGCCCAGAGAAGTTGTGGGTGCCCCATCCCTGGAGGTGTTCAAGGCCAGGTTGGATGGGGCTTTGAGCAACTTGGTCTAGTGGGAGGTGTCCCTGCCCGTGGCAGGGGGGTTGGAGCTCAATGATCTTTAAGGTCCCTTCCAACCCCGACCATTCTATGATTCTATAGGTTTCGCCTCTGTAATAAGACAAAATAATTGCATTAATAGTATGATCCATCACAATGCCACAAAACATTTTGTTAACATAATAGGTGCTGACTCACGTAGTCACTTGTCAAAACAAGGATACTAACTACATTATCAAACATTATCACAAACCCATTCTTTAGGGAGGTCTATAATAGCTGTTCCACTATTCACTATACCCAGTGCACAGGGCAAAAGATGGAAAAATCATGTCAGGAACCTCTACATGGAAAAAATCACAACTAATTGTCAATTAACTAAACTACCTACCTCTGAGGCAGCGATGTATGTACCTAGACTCTCTTTACAATGAATGAAGAGAAAAAGACATGCTTGGGGCTTGCTTCATCTTGTCCTAAACTAGACACATAAGAAGGGAGCTATGGGAAGTATTTCAGGTGAAAGTATCTGCTACACGGGCATCTGAGGGCACATTACAGCAATACCAGTGCCTGCTTGTCCCTGCTTTCTGTGATGAACATGAAAGCTGAGCACAACAAAGTTACTACTACCATCATAACACAGATGAGAAATGAAAGAGCTCAGATTTGTATTGGAAATTTATCTAATGGGTCCCACTGACTACCTAATGGGAGGGAATGTTGTACCTTTATCCAAATCTGCTTCTGAGAAGGTCAGTTTGTCAGCTCCTCCAAGCTCAGATAGCACCATTTGACTTCAATGGAGCAAGAAATACATCACTTAGGGGTCCAGATTACTGTTTGGTTTGCTAAGGTCTCAGACCTACCATTTCTGAGGTTTCTTCCTCTCTTCCCTGCCTTTTCTGTCCTATGTTTTTCATTATTCAAATCATTGCTTTAAAAAGCAAACAACGTTATTGCCTGAAAATCTACTAAATATTCACAAAAAATTATGCAAAAAATTATTTCTAGAGTCACTGCCTTTTTCAGAAGTCACTTCTTGCAGCTTCCTCTATTGGATATCTAGAATGATATGCACTGGGATATGGGCAATAAATTACTTTCCATTAACAGCAACTTCTCATCAGGAGCTGACAATTCTATTACCCCTTATCTCTTCTCTTGACATGCAGTTGCTTTCCCAACCTACAAACCAAAGTCACTAAGGCCACGAGGTATTCTATTCAATTTTCAAAACATGAGACTCAATGTCAGAGAACTGACCCGAAACATAACTTGCAGAATTGGTTTGCCAGCAGTGTGTATCCCTCCTCAAGTCCTTACAGCTAATGGCAGGAAATTGTTCCTTCACCGACCACATCTCCTGGGTGCAGGCAGCAGAAGCTGTAGCCAGCAAGAGGAGAAATGTCTCAAACTAACTAGTTCTTCTCTGCATTTCGCAGCATATCTGCACTCTTCTTGCATCCTTTTAATTTAGGCTTGTAATTGAGTTCTCTGAAATAAATTGTTAACTCTCTTTGGTGTCAGGCATAAACTCTCAGGAATATGAAAATGTGTTACAAAAGAGAATTTGGATAAATAGGATAAAGGCTGAGAGAATAGGTCATGAGAAGAGCTCAAATGACAGTACATCACATAAAAACTCCTCCAGCCCAATATCCTGTCTGCAGAAGTACCCATTAGAGCATGCTTAAGAAAGATTATAAGGAATGTGGTGAATATAATAATCCTTCCTCAAACAGTCAGCAGATTAGAGACCATTAATTGTCACAGGACTTAAGGGACCGAATGAGAACAGGGCTCCATGGCACCAGATGTGCCATAAAGGGCTGAGTAAACTGTCTGCTTCTTGACAGCACATTTGACCCCGGGAGAGATATCCCTGTTTAGCAAAAGTAATAGAACAAATGGTCTCTGTAATGTGACAGTGTCCTGAATGTCACACAGTCCTATCTAGGCAGACCTGTCTCTCAGTGGAGAATATAGATACTGAGTTGGGAGAATATTAAAGGCTAACAGAGAGCAATTTATGCCACAGAAGCAATCAGAAAATTTCAAAGATGCCACTTCTTTAGCAAACTCATTTAGCCAGTACTTCTCCACCCCACTTGTTCCAATAGACTACTGTCCTCTCCCAGACAGGAATGATGCTTAACAGCAAAAGAGCCATCATAATGGAGCAAACCAGAGGCTAATTAGGCCCATAATCTGGTTCTGTCTGGCCAAAATCCTGCACTTCAAGCAAGAAGAGAAAATCAGGGTGATTATGGAGCATATGTGCATATGGCATTGCCCTCCCAATCTTTGCCTATCAAAGTTTTAGCAGCTTCCACAGACAACATGCAGCACGACCGACAAGTTCAACAGACGTTCATGGACGTATTCTCCTCAGATTGGTCTAATCACTTTTAGGGCAACAAGCTCATTTGACTCAGTTCCAGAAAACCATGAGAGGGCACAATTTAACATGGAAAACATTTCTTCCTAAGAAATGAACAAGATGGTGCTGTGTATTTGTCTGCCTTACAAGGAAATGCTATGCTAAGCAAGAAGAAATTCTGCCGCCAAGGAATAATGACAACTATCACTTGAGTATACAACTGTCACAGGGAGAAGCAAATTACCATTCTCCCCTGAGGGGAATCCTGGCTTACACCCCTGGTCTGGAGGACATTCAAAGAGCAATGGAAGAGCATGGAAGAACATGAAAGCAACCTGTAATCTCAGTGTACCATAGGCGTTAATTAACCTGGCAGCCATCCAGACTGCTGGCATCAAAATCCGCTTATCTGGGAGCTGCACATTTCAGCGTTTCTGCAGACACTACTACACACAGAGGCACTGCACAGGGCAGCAGGCTACCAAAAAAATAAGAAAAAGAGGCAGGAATGGAGGAATACCGAAAATTATTGCATTACAATCAGAAGATCTGTTAGTAGTTGGAAGAACGTGTTATCTGAAGAAATGTACATCTGAATAAAGCAAGAGTTGCATCAAGAGTGTAATAAAAAGAACTTTGGGAAAACAAGCATGAATGATCTCTAGTGAGAATACAGCACAATCAAGGTACAACTGTGCTGAAGCCAGAAAGGGATAATAGTTCAAGTAAAGGTATTTGTCTCTGAAAAGGAATTGTTTTTCTACATACCTGTCCAGTCTCCTACTACTTTAAGGTGGACCCCAAACGTTGCTTTGGTATCTGTAGGGCACTAAAAATATTAAATATATTAAGGACCACTTCTGAGTAACAAGAAAATAACAAAATGCATTCAAAGTACAGTTGTTAAGACAGAACCTGCTGTAAATAGGTCATTCCTAAGCAGCCATACCAGCAGCTATAGCCTTTACAAAGCAAGTCTAGCATCAGTACATTTTAGGGAGCCGAGCATGGCTTGTCTCCATTCAGTCTTAAGCCTTTCTCCTGGTCACAGAGGAGTTTAGGATGGGCTTGTCTGACAGTGTGATTTGGAACAGCCACTTCACTAAGCATTACTGAGCAGTGATACCAACTGAGGATACAACAGTACAGAAATGCTCCATCTAGTATTGACACTTATCATTCAAAATCAGGAACTGCCCCATCACTCCTAAATCAAGGCATTTAAGAGACTTCTGGTTCTTGAATGTCAGGGCACCTGTTTTCAAGCTGGTCATTCTCACACAACTGACACTTTCTTCTAAATGGAAACGGAGATATTGCTGCACTTCACAAGAGCTTAGAGTTTGCAAAGGAAAAACACCAGGTTTCATGGCACATCATAAAAATCACTTTGCAACCACCATTCTCTGCACCTATGCTTTCACCTCAGGGCTACTTACTTGTGACTATCAACACAGGAATTGATATTATTTACATTCTTATCCAAACCATGACATGTAAAAACCTCCAGTCAAGCCATGTCAAAGGTCTAAGGAGCCCCCTTAGTTTCATTCCTTGTTAGCTACAGGGAGATTTCAAATGCACGGTCTGGACAGGTTTTGCAGGTACACCAAATGATTTCACACATAAATAGGACAAGCAACTACTCCTCAAGAAAAGATTCTTCACTATCCTTCTGTAAATCAACACCATTGTTTGGGGTTTTTTTTGACAGAAGATATTACTACTGAGTTTTGATGCCTTATTAGAACCTGTTAATGATGATCCAAACTCCATCATGAATCTAACACCCAATGATACCATTCTTGTCTTTCGGAGGAGAGGGCTTAAATTCAAGGAGCTAATCTCTATTATAAATAAAAGAGGCCCAGGTAGTGAATCCAAGCACCAAATACTCAATCATCCACCATGCTTGTGAAGATGCTTCTTGGCTCTGTTCTGGACCACTGTCATTAGTGTTTCCAAGATAATCTCTTGTGAACTGGGAAATCACTGACCTCAGGGCTCAGGATCAGTTCCTTACCTAACCAGCAGACACAGACAAAAGTTTAGTATTCCCTACATCTTGGCAAACCTCAATCATGGAAAACAATGTCTCCCACTAGTCACTCCATTTTCCTGAAGGGGAAGAGCATTCTTGTTATGAGTACTGACTAGTGGACAGACTCATATTTAATTCCTTGTCATCTTTCAAGTTTTCCTATAAAAATTTGTTACAGAAACTTAAGAGGCAGAATTTTTTCAGCAAGTCTTAGCCTTCAAAAAAATGGCATCAAGGGAAGGATGCAGGAAAACCTCACACAACGAGGCCAGTATTTGCTGCGGCTAGTTTCAATGTCTTCCAACAAAAATATCAGACCAATTCTCCACATAAAAGTAGGTGAGCAGCCTCTCAGCTAGTAAGTCGCACACTGGCAGCAAAAAGATCTCTTCTCCTGTGGGCTTCTGTAAGGGCCTTTAGCAGAGTTTATTTTTCAGTCTGGGGTGTCCCAGAGCTCTCTGTGTTTCACGAGGTTGAGTGATTTTCTCAGTCGAACTATGCACAGTCCCAGTTCAGCACATCTTCTATAAAATTGCCTGTCAATCTCTCCTTTCATTAAAGTTAATGGCAGAATACCCCTTGTCTCCAGCCAGAACAGGTTCAAAGCTGTTCTCCCTTACATTGCCCTTGTGACTAACTCCTTTCTGCACTACTTTGAAAAATTGTCCAATTTATTTCTCTTTAGACTTTAGGAAGTCTATTTTGATACCTATAACTGGGTATGAAAGTGCCTTGGAGAGTTCTGGAAATATCTTGTTGTGTTGCTAAATCTTACCATAACAAACACACCCATCATCTAGGCTACATGGAGTGAATTTCCCCCAGTTCAGGAGAAAGATTGTAGATGGTCCAGTGAAGGGCGACCAAGATGATGAGAGGTTGGAGAACCTGACACATAAAAAGAGGTCAAAAAAGAAATATGTTCGTGTAAGCCACAGAAGAGAAGGCACGGGGAGATCCCCATCTTCCAATACGTAAAAAATAGCTATAGAAAAGATGAAGGTGCTCTCTTCACCACCATGCATGGTGACAGGACAAGAGACCAAGGGCAAAAGTTGCTTCAGGAGAAATTTCATCTGGATACATGAAACATATTTTTCACCATGGAACAAATAGTATCCAGAGAAATGGTGCAATTTCTCTTGCTAATTCAGCTTCACAGGTCCCTGGATAACCTAATCTATGGCTCTTGCACCAGAAGGAAGAACTAAATCAACTCTAGAGGCATTTCTGACTTAAGACTTTTCTACAGATCTGTAACTTTAACTTTGAAAATTATATTTAGGTTTTTACTGCACAGAACACTTATTTTACCTCTCTCATCTCCATAAATACAATTAAGCCTCCAATGTGGCTTTTTCCAGACTGTTAGAGAATATATTCCAGAAGCTTAAGAAAATATTCAAAGACAGTTTTTCAGAAGTTTAATCATGAAACTGGGTAAACTTTCAAGTATTATTAACAGACCACTGAGCATGTGTAATGAAGTGTGATGAAAATAACTTCTTATATATTAAATCTTTTTCATGAAATCATGGAATTGTAGGATAGCACTGAGACTAAAAAGCATGTCTGGAGACTGGCTACTTCAATACTCATGTTCCACATCAAGAAGGATCTGCAAGAGCAGGTGGCTCAGGACAGTGTCCAGTTGCACCTTGAATGTCTCCCAGTAAGGAGACACCACGGCCTCTCTGGGCAACCTGTGCCACCCTGACAGGAAAGGTGTTTTTTTCTTATGTTCAGATGGAACCTCCTGTATTTCAGCTTGTGTTGTGCTGTCACTGGGTGCCACTGAGAAGAGTCTGGCTCTGTTTTCTTCACTCCTCCATCAGATCCAGCTCACTCAGCCTCTCCTCATATGCTCCAGTTCCTTAATCATCTTCATGGCTTTTGTGCTCCAATATGTCAATGTCTCTTTTGTAGTGGGGACACAGAGATCCAGCTATATCTCACCAGTGCTGAGCAGAGGAGAAGAGTCACCTCTCTCAACCTGCTGGCAATGCTCTGCCTAGTACAGCCCAGAAGGCTGTTGGCCGCCTTTGCTGCAAGGGCACATTGCTGGCTCGTGGTCATTTTCTGCTGTACCTGGGGTTATTCCTCATCAGAGGCAGGACTTGGTAATTCCCTTTCATGATCTTCATAAGGTTACTGTCAGCACATATTTCTAGCCTCTCAAGATCCATTAAATGGCAGCAAAACCACCTGGTGTATCAACCACTATTCCCAGTTTTGCATAATTTGCAAACCTGTATTGATCCCTGCGGTACACCACTGGCCTCCAGCTGGACTTTGTGCTACTGATCACAATCCTTCCAGCCCAGCAGTTCAGCCAGTTTTCCACCTACCTCCCTGCCCACTCATCTATTATGCACTTCATCAATTTCTTTATGAGGATTTTAGGAGAAATAATGTCAAAAATCTTGTGAATTATGACGCTCTTGTCCATTTTACATATTTAAGTTTCTGATCACCTATTTCACTTTTAATTTGCCATATCTCATCTTTAAAACACTGCACAGCTAAACCCTGCTTGAAGATCCTTATTACAGTCAGCTCATACAGTTAAACTGACATCTATTTATGTTCTATGAAGACAAGCACAAGCTGAAGTACCCTCCTGAACTGGAAATCAAGAGACTAAGCACATGAGCCTTGGTCAAATAAAGGTATATCAAAGTGGCCTCAGCAATGCATGATGTCCTCTCTGCAGCTGTGAACAAAATAAAAATTGTTTTTTAAAAAGTGTTTTGGCAAATAGTACTTGGATTTCCCCCTACTCTGTTTAAATTGGGAGCCCTGAGACACAATCCAGTGACTATCAACTGCAGTGAGAGCTGCATGCAGTCCCTTATTTTTTCCTGATTGCCCAGTACACCACCCAAGAGGAAATTGTAAATATTAGCCCATCTTGAAATACAAAAATACTTTCTCTTAGTTCCTTTTCCTTAAATAAGCAATGCTTTTCAACCAGGTGAATCGCTAACTTGAATATTCTGTAATGAGAAGGGATGTTAAGACATTGTTAAACAAAAGGTGACAGGTGATAAGTTTTTCATTAGTTCTTTCTGCATTTTGAAGAGTTAAAGGAACCCCGTTTCCCGCACACATTTGATTAAAATGCTGTGGTACACAAATGAACTGTGGCAGATAGATAGCGTAATTATGTGAAGCTATGTTAATCTTATTCTAACCTCAAGCTATCTGTACCTTTAATAAGTAAAAGATTTTACAGGTAGGAACATCTACTCTAATCAAGTTAGTCTGCCAGCATTTGGCCATCTGACAAAAAGAATTGAGAGCCAAAGGAATTCTGTTAAATTTAATAGAGCTGGGCAGATTTACACCCCTGGAGAAACCAAACTATGTTCCCAGCATTGGAAAGTCAGTAGATTTCCTCAGAGCTGTTAATTATATGTAAGCAAGCTTACAACACCTATTTTTATTTTATTTTTGTATTTTCACATTCAAAGTAGTGAGAATAGTATTTTATATGTAGATAAACATTTTTTAAATTTTTTTTTTATATTTTTACAGATTCTGTACCCTGATGAAAAAAACCCTTTCCATACAAGTTTTGTCCTTTTTTTCCAAGCTAATTTGAAATACAAATGCAAATTATCACATAGGGAATTTGCAGCAATCTCCAGAGAATGATCAAGTTAATTACACTCACCAGTAGCTGTAGCTCTGCTATTTATTTCTATGCTGAGATAAAATACAGATGATAACTTTCAATAATCTTAAAAATTTAATTAATTTTAATACACTACTATATTAATACATACTTGAAATGTATTTTATTTATCAGTTTTACATTGTGAACAGGATTATTAGTTGTCCTGTATGCCTTACTTTCGTATGAACATGGAGTGAAATAAGTACTTTTAGACCATAATGGTAATACTTTATGCACCCTTTATTTGGTATAAAAATCTACTGGAGGTGATGAGCAGTGGAGAAATCTGTGCATATGAGAGCACAACATATAGCAAATGAAAACTAGGTTATCAGCATCTGTGTTTCCACCTTAGAATAACCCACATATTTAACTTCACTGGTCTCTACTCCCAGTCAAGAATCCCGCCCAGAATAAGAAACAGGATGAACAATATTGAAATAATTCTAATGGTATTAAATACTATTGAAACATTGTAAAACACTCTTTTAAGACCTCGGGATGCAGGAAGTTGGGGTGAGTCAAGAGCAAACTAGCAAGAAAATAGAAAGTTAATTCCTGAAAGTTTCCAGTTCTTCTGTACATCTCTACCATAAGATTTGAGAAGATTTTTAGAGAGAGGTTAGCTTTTGATTGCAGCACTGTCACAGAAGCGCTGATGGATACACCAGAATAACACTGCAGAATATCTATTATCAGAAAAATGGAGATGAAAGGGATGCCCAAGTTATGTACCCCCATGCTGCTCTGCAAATGAAGCTCCTTGTCTCCTGTGGAGATACTGCTCTCAAGCTGATGCACCACAGTGCACACCAACTTCTGTGTTTGGTACTGTAGTAGGTGGCCAGGGTTACAAAGAAGATCTGTGTCACAGCTGGAAGAACAAAGTGAAACCTCATCTTTGTCTGATTTGGGGAACTGAAAAGCTCATTGCGGAGTTCATTTAAATAAAGGGAAACTCCTTCAAAGAAAGCTTTCACTTTGGGGAAAAAAACCACGATATGATCCTAATATGGATTTGCAAATACCCTGGCAGGGACTGTAAATACTGCTGAGCCCCTGATCTGTTTCCCTGCCTCTGCCTCCCTGCCAGGGTGAACCAGCTGCACCACAAACCCCGTTTCATCAGCCCATCCTTGCTCCAGACTCAGACGAACCCTTACACAGATCAAGAAAAACACATCAAAGGCTTAGCATGTTTGAGAAAGAGGCAGAATTGGAGGGGAAAAAGAACTAAGCACAAGCAACTTACTTTCTCTCCCAGGATGAGGGGTGTGGGGGGGGAAGTTGGGCAGAGAGAAAAAGGAATAGAAAAGTTTTTCAACTTTGTCAACTGACAAGAAAATGTAAACCTCAGAAGCTCAGTAAGCTGTAGCTTGTCTGGTTTCATACAGAACTGATATAAACATTCCTAAAATGATTCATCCTGACATTAGAAAATGAAGAGGAGTGATGACAAACACAGGCGTGCTATATAAAGGTAGCCAAAAAATAGTAGCTAAACTTCAGTCTGACTCATAGAAGGTGAACTCTGTTACACTGGGCTGCCCCTGTTTTAACTAATGAATCCCACAAGCAGCAAATTTCAGAGGAAAAAAGGTTGATCTGAGGAGTTAAGTCTTTGAAACACATCTCTGCCTCACAGGTTAGGAGATTCTCTAAAATGGCTCTGTTTATTTTTCTGTTTTGGGTTATTTTACAGATGGGATTTTGTCAAAAAGCTCTCCCTGTTAGACACTTGGCCTTACAGCTATCCTAATTTAACTGGCAGACATCAGCAGACATTATAACATCCCTGAACATGGGGAAATCCTAACCATGGAACATGATTTAAGTATCAAGGGTGTCTGGATGATCAAGGCAAGACCACCATGCCTTGAATACTCATAGCTTCAGCCAGAGCCCTCCCATTGCAGACCTGACTGCTTGCAAGCAGCCCAGCTGCAGAAACATATCGCAAACACTTTTCCCTTCCACTTTCCATTCCCTTTTACTCCTTGTTGTACAACCCCAAACACCTGCAGTCTAGCTAGTGGAAAAAAACACCCCATAACACTGTGGGATGCTCAGGATGCATCACTGGTCAGCTGCAGTGCCAAGAAGGATCATTCTGGTCATCTGGGGTCTAACTTCTTCTGTAACATAAGCCACAAACTCACACCCATTAATTCCTGTGAGGCTGTAGTTCAGCATTTGCTACTTCACTCCCTGCAGTCTCAGTTGTTAAATTACTCTCTGTGTTCAAAACAATCTTTTTCTTTTTTTTTTTTAATGTCTCAGTCTATGAGCATTTGTTCCTTCATTTCACTCCTGCACCACAAGAAAACACAAATCTTTACTGTAATAGATGTCTTAGGTTTGTAAATACACCAAAGGTTGTAAATTTAAAATATACAAAGTCACATAAAATATATACTTTGCTGAATCAATAATATGAAATTACTTTATTTGTTTCCTAATGAGTCTGTAACAGCCCAGCTGCTACTCTGTTGCTACTACGGATGCACTGCAAAGATACACTTCTACAATAGTTCTTTGCTTCTGCTGCTCAACCAAGGTAAAAAACTTGCTGAGTACCCTTTCACCCCCAGACACACGTTACATTTCATAGAACCAGAGAATGCACAAGTTTGAAGGAATCATCAAGTGCAACTGTCTGTAACATAGTAAAAGCATTTCGACCCTAGCAATGTTCAGCCCATATAATTTATGCATTCCAAGTTGCTAGCTAGTGGAAAAAACTAATTACAACCTTATGGGATGCCTAGGATGCAAGTCTTTGTCCCTGAAGGAGTATAAGGCAGTAGAGCAATGCTTCTGCCCAAGGCTGCCTCTCCAAGTCCTCCAAGGGTACACGGAATCACTGCCAAGCAACACTGCCCTGAGCTGACAAATGCAGGAACAAGGAAACTGAATGGCACAAAAGGCTCCTTCTCCATCGTCCCTGAGCAGAAACTATGGGCCATTTCCAGGCTTGTGATAACAGGCTCCCAGTGGTGCAAGACACTTGTGGAAAGAACAGTGGATCAACAGGTTTTCTAGTTGGATCACCAACACCTTGAGGAAAGATGTGTACCTCCAAACTACCCCACCAGCGCACACAATATTTTGCCAGGCTGAAGCTCAGATCCCAGCCAGTCAGCTGGTCTTAATTTCAGGACAGCAAGAGGAAGGGCACTTCATTTCTTCTAATAATTTGTCCACATGTTAATTGTATTCATGTCAAAAAGCTGTGTCTGTGTGGGGTTTTTTTTTAAATTTTTATATTCTCCTACACTTCCTAGACCTTTCTCTAACCTGACCTAGCAGCTGGCCTAGAAACACTACCTCTAATGGGAGAACTCTCTGCTAAAGTCTGTAGATGGTTGTTACATACTGTGAATTGGCTTTCACAATATCAGAAGAAAAAACTAAAGGACAGGGAGCTGACACCTTCTGTTTAAAGTATCTCCTGAAGAAAGACTCAGGATTTAGTGAACCTGTATGTAACAATTTCTGTGTTCCCTTAATCCAAGAGTCAGATTTATAGGTTTAAATGAAAGTAAAGGTTTACTTAGGGCTTTTATACAGACCCCAAAACTATTAAGCCCATAACCAAACCAAACAAACAAGCCTAAGGAAGTACTGAAGGCATCTGAAATATTAATCTCTTCTATTTTTGTTTTACTTAAATTCTTTGTCAAACAGCTGCTAGATTTTCTACTTCTATGAAGTGTAGACAAGCTCTAGGGATTTCTTTAGCTTGCCAGCAAGATACTTCACAATATCTGCATTTCCCTAAATGCTCTGTAAATCATCTCATAAAGATAAGTTTCATAACCATTTGCACAAGATATTTAACAAACCTTATTAGAATGTCATCATGTTAGATTTTGGTTTTATTATATTTATCCGTCAGTATGAACTTAGCTCTTGACATCCTTGCATAGTTTTTACTCAGGCAAACTTCCAACAACTTTCCAGTTTTTTTATGAAGTATTTCAGAATTTGGCCCGCAGACTTTTCCTGTTATGGATAGCTTATTTCTCAAGTTTACAGTACAAGATATGTTTCTGCATCATCTCCAGTTTTGCTTTTTGCACAGTACTAAATTTCTTTTTTAAAAGAAGCTCAGAACTAAAATTTCACTGCTAGACTGTTAATAACTTCACAGATTTTAAATGAACTCTGGATTACCCAGGGATAAAAAACCTTGACTCTACAAAACACCGGTTTTCTTTTACAAAAGCAAATGTGTTACTTGTGACATTGTTTACCAGCATGTATTCTTTGCTGAAACCTTTCTGACAAGGCATCAAGCCCAAAAATGTAAATGTACAGATCAGGGCCATCAGCTTGTAATCAGGCCATCATCCTGTCTAAATCCAGATACCAAATGGACTTTAATGGAGGTGCAGAGGAAACAAGAAAAACTCAATCTACAAAAAGAAAAGAAAAGAAAACAAAACAAAAATCTTTAAGGTATAAAATGTATGAATAAGTAATAGCTTTGAGACATTTAGGTACAGTACTATAATTTGTCATGTACCTCCAGAAACCTCTTTCAGGTAATTATTCTACCTACTCTGAGATGATTAATAGATTTCAGAGTTTCTCCACCTGGGGTTCAGTAATTATTACTTTATAGAATTCTAATTTGGGTACTAATCAGACAAAGTATTCTTCCTCAATAATATATATTTGGATTTTGTCTGTGGATCTGAGTATCTGCATATGCAAACTTGTCCCCTCCTCAAAACTCAGCTTTGACTTACTGAAAAACGCACACATACTGGCCCCCTAACTCACTACATGCTGTAAATGACATAGCAAGGACTTGACCACCCATGTATATGAGCAGAGAATTCAAGTCCCTCTGGACTTTTTCTTTTCTTACTCATACAGAACTGTATGTGGAAAGAAAGAAAAGGAAGAAACATGTCACACAACAAATTCTCCTGATGTGATCAGCTTCAAATTAACCATCTGTGCAAAAAGATGGAGAACCAGCAAAGGAGCAGAACTTCTTAGAGTTTTTGATTAACAGACTCTTCCAGCTTCTAATTCAACAGGATTGAAAAGCAGATTTGTTATGCAGCACTCAAGTAGCAGGGGGGTCAGAGCAAATTATAACACGAGAGAAAATTTATAGTTTCAAAGAAAGTTTCAAACTACCTGCTGCAGGTAGTTGATCTTTGCTTACCTTCTACCAGAATTAGGATCTAGACATCCAATGAAGAGCCAAAACTCTTTGGAGGAGCTGAAGAAGCAGCCACTCATGCTAATATAAAGCAGCTATTTCACAAAGTCCTGGAAGTCTGAAGGCTAGGGTCTTGGCTTTAGGTTCTTTGTTTTGGTTTTATTTTCTGTTTTATGTGTGCCACTTACATGCCACCTGCCTCAATTATCTTGTGAAGCTACTGATCAGCGGGTACGCAGAGTTTGTCTTAAACAGAGGCAGAGAAAGCTCAACAAGGGTTAATGCAAGTTACCCCTGTCTGAGTATCAGCAAGAGTATCTTGGGATACATGTATGTGTTAATTAAAAACTGTCACTGGAGGACAGCTTCTATGCTAAAGTTATGTCAGTGAAGATTGACCTATATAGACCAGGCAATCTTTTTTCACTACCTGAAAAGCCTGAGCTTAGTGGGCCAAGATTTATTGTTTCATCACTTCCAACAAAATGATGTCTCGAACCTCAGAGAAATTCAGCATGGATTATTTGCCTGAGTAATTTCAATGAAGAAAGGAATTGTGGCTGGGTCACTGAAGTCACTAGACACTACAGAGTGCAGAGTTCAGTCCCCAGAATTTCCTAAAGCCTCCCTACTCTCCAGCATCAGCAGCATCTGAGGGAGGGTTCCCAGGGACTAACGCTAGCTCCTTCTCTAGTCAATGCAATAATGTGATTCAGAGGATTTAAGGTTTGGCTCCTGTCCTGAATGTCTCTTGGAAGAGACTCTCGCTCTCATACTACAGAAGTATGGATTAGTCAAGAGCACTCCCCTTTGTTTTGCGCAACAAGAGTGTCAGTCTAGAGGAGATGTTGTCTCAGTGTCTACATACAATGCATACAACTCTTTACATCTCAGGTCTTAGGTGCTAAAATAATATTTCAGATATCTTGTTATGGTGAAGTGTCAAAATACCTGAAAAGATAATTTATTATACACACACACAATTGTCAGAAATGGAAGAAAACAATCCCTTGAGACCCAACATTTTAGCTGAAAAAAACAACCCAAAACCCATTCCAAAGAGCAGATCTATGTTGTTGCCATAAAACAAAATTTAACAAAGCCTTTCCATCAGCAGTTCAACTAGAGCAAAGAGGATACTGCAAACTGACTCATTCAGTCACCACAGGACCTACTCTGCTTTCCTCCACAGCCACCACTGTAAAAGGCATCACTAAAGAAGCTTTGATGAAAGACTCCGTTGTCTACTCCATGCACAATCGGAACTAACTTTCATGTCTCCTCAGAGGTGGTGATTCGAGTTTAGAGATGGTACCCACTGAAAGAACAGTTTTGAACAGCTGGCACTGTTCCTTGTGTGCACCATAAGGAAAGGTTTTAAAGTTTAAGCTGTTCAGCCAGCAGTTTAAGTTAGCTCTGAATTCACACACCAACGGCAGAACTGCACCTCCTATCTTTGTGCAATGTAGATTTCAGTTCAAAGGGAAAACAGGGGCATGTCAGCAGCTAGTGACAACCAGAACTGTCACAAATTTGAGATAACAGGTTATTTGATCCTGCATTTGTGGATGTTTGTTGCAGAGCAGAAGTTTTCACCAAACCTCAGATCTGAACCATCTCCAAATTTAAAAGAATTTGTCTCTCGGTCTTGTCCTTATTTCAAGGTCTGTCACAATCTAAATTCCATATGAAATGATGTAATTGTTTCCTACCTTCTTTTGCCACAAGCTAATCAACACCACTAAAACAACAAGATTACTAAACTTTATGAGGTGCTGGGAGTAGACACCAGACTTTTGGTAGCCAAGCTGTCTAAACTGCAGCTTGTGGGAGTTTGTGGCTTGCATTGACTCTGTAGTAGATTAAGCAGAGATCACATGAAAGGACCAAGCACATCTTCTGAAGAACTTAACATCTGCAAAACACAAGGCTATTTCCATGAGGCTTACTGCCAATCACTTCATGCCAATGCCAAGACATTCCAAAAACATGGCAGAAAAAGTCACTTATCTTGTAAGAAAATAATATATATTCTAAACAGGAACCTACTTCTGAAGTCATTCATTAGTAAAAAAAGCAAGTGTGCAGCCATAAATGGTCAGTACTATGGTTTTATGCTGTTGCAAATAATCAGTAGCGTGGTTAAGTGTCTGGAAAGAGAGGGAACTCAATACCAAGTGTAAAATGTAAGACAGAGATGGAAAGAAAGCCAATGTTACCATAAACTGCAAGCCCGAGTCTCTTCTCAGTGGAAGCAATGCTTTGGATATATGAACTGTAATGAACAACCATCCTCATTACTAGAAATTCATACTATTCTGATGCTTGTTTTCTTTTCCAAGGGCTTTAAAGATCACTATAGACAATGACATTTGAACTGTATTTCACAGCAGATGAGTTCCACACTTTCTTCCACAGAAATGTGAAGAAATGTCAGTCTTGGGAAGCAGATCACTAAAGAGAAGATTTCTGATGTTTCTTTGGATATTCTGATCTCCAGACCAAATTGTGTGCTTGGTCTGAAAGACAATTTTCCTTTAAAAAGTTCATTAAGTAGAAACACACACACAAAATTCATTTGACCCTTTACAAACCCTCAAGCAAAATATTTCTTTAGAGAAAATATTTCTCCCCACTATAGATCAAAATATATTGGAGCTGACTGTATTCTGCTTAGATTCAATGGTAAGATGCAATAATATCATATCTGAAACAAGTAAATTGGACACAAGAGATTACAGTAGTGAAAACGTCACACACTGTTTTACACAGCATAGTAACAGTTCTGTACAGTTGTTTATAGAAATTGGTGCAAGAAGCACAGTAAATTATATTAAAAAGAAAGCATGTTGTCAAAGTGAAATCAAAGACTAAGGAGCAATGAAGCCACTATGAAGCTAGTATTCCACTATAAACTACCTAGAACCGGCCGGCAGGTCACTTGCAGGAATCCCTTTGTTACCATTCTCAGCCTTTCCAATGGTTAACAAAGTCAAGGAGTCACACTCATGAATACAAAGTCACACCAGTGCATAAAGACACAGTGGGAGCACACTTCAAAAATGGAGTTCAAAAAAGTGCTGGCTTCCACATTGATCATGAGAGAAAATTGGGATTTCCAAGTGCCTGAACTTCAGAGTACAAGTGACATTGCCAGCCTCTTGAGGGAGGTGATGCCCCCCCTTTATTCAGCACTGGTGAGGCCACACCTGGAGCACTGTGTCTAATTCTGGCCCCTTTAGTACACAAGAGACACAGATGTACTGGGAAGAGCCCAACCCAGGGCCATGAAGATGATCAAGGGTCTGGAGCATCTCTCCTATGAGGAAAAGCTAAGAGAGCTAGGACTGTTCAAACTGGAGAAGGCTTAAGGGGACCTTATCAATGTATACACCTGAAGGGAGGGTGCAAAGAGGATGGGGTCAGGTTCTTTTCAGTGGTGCCCAGTGTTAGAACCAGAGGTGACAGGCACAAACTGAAACACAAGAGGTTCCCTCTGAACATCAGGAAACACTTTTTTGCAGGGAGGGTGACCAAGCAATGGTGGAGGTTGCCCACAGAGGTTGTGTAGTCTCCATCCTTGGAGATATTCAAAAGCCATCTGGACATGGTCCTAGGCTACCGGCTCTAGGCAGCCTTGCTTCAATTGGGGGAGGTTGGACAAGATGCTCTCCAGAGGTCCCTTTCAACCTCAACCATCCTGTGATTCTGTGACATGAAACCTTTGACAGCAGAGCCAGGTCACAGGTTAGCAAAGCAGCTAGCCTGGCATCTCTGAGTTCAGAGAAACATGGATTTTGCTTCTCTAAAGTCCCATGTGCATTTTGCACCAGTGACTTCTGCTCATTCCTTCCATCAGCAGGGGGAAGAACACTTTGAATTGATGAAAAGGACAAGGAAATAAATGCCACTTCACATGTTTCTGAACCTCTTTATGCTCACTCGGTTACAATTCAGAGCTTCCTCTTCCTCTGAGTGAAACTCATGTGCCTTTGCCAGGGTGCAATGGGAGTGGGTTCAGGCCCTTTACACAGAATCCCAATGTTTTCCTCCACCCTGGCGTTATGTAAGAAACTGAGCTAAACTGTAAATATTACACAACCTCAAAAAGGGAAGGGACTGGTAAAATATCTGCATGACTCCTTCACGCTGACTCACCCCTTCCTTTGCACTTTTGCTTACAGTCCTCACTTAATACAATAAAGTAAGAGTATAAAGATACGCCTGAAGTGGTCACTTCTTGTCTTTTAAGCATACTCCAGGCACAGTGAGACGCTTCATCAGCTTAGACAGGACATCCCATAGAGTCTAAGCAGGACAAGCCTAAGCAGGAAGAAGGCTGCAGCGTTCCCCCAAGCCCTGCTGCAGTCATGGTCCCAGCATCAAAAGCCCCACACACCCCTCTCGCCGCAGCTCCGTGTCCCCACACTCCTACACCAGCCTAGGAAAATGGTCTCACGGAATGGTAGGGGTTGGAAGGGACCTTCAAAGATCATCTAGTCCAACCAACCTGCCAAAGCAAGTTCACCTAGAGCTGGTTGGACAGAAATGCATCCAAGTGGGTATTTAATATCTCCAGAGAAGGAGACTCCACACCCTCTAAATAACCCAGGGATTATCATCATACAACAAAGGAAGGAGCAGCAGTGTTCCAACTTGCTTGGTAGCTACAAGTAGGTCAGATGATTGGAGGAGAAAAAACACTGAGCTAAGATATTGCCTGCACTCTATAAGCACAGGCCCATGTCTGGCATCATATAAAACAACAGGAAGAAAAAGCTTTCTAAACAGGACAGCAGCCCAAGGCATATTCTATGACCTAGAAAGACATGTGGAAATGACTGTCCCCTGCTTAGGCTGGGCCAAAAGATTGTCATAAACCTAGACATTTGAAATCCTCATTATGCTGTAAAACAGCCATTTACCCAATAACAGGATTTCTCCAGCATAGTTGATGTTCTACTGAAATACGTTTCTGGCAATAAAAATGAAGGTCAGTAACTCAGTGGTAACGTCATAGCTTGTAATAGTTAAAGCATGCATGCGATCTTGAAGGATACGCTATTATGCTGAAGGATATCACTGTATATTAAAGTGAAAAGCATTGAGCATGAACAGAAATTGCCCAGTTTATTATTACAGACTTTAAATATAATGGATTGTGCATGAGTAGAAATTGCTAGTTCTAATGTTACATATTTAATATGTGACTGTAAAAATTACACAAACTGTAATTTATCAACCAGACTTACATATCTGAAATTTACTGCACATCATCTGAATAAAAATGAGTTATTTATATTCACTAAGAAAACTCAGACTCACAACAAGAGATCTATTTTCTGTAGCTCCTAGATCTAGAAGATTTGTGCAAAAGTCATTTTTCATAACATGTATTATTATCGTATGCCATTTTAAATACTGCATGTAATCCTCAATTCACACAAACAATCTGACTTCAATAAAACATCCTATTCAACTTCACCCTATGATCTAACCCAGCAGGTCCATGTCAGCAGGCTCTTTTCTGATTAAAAACTCTCATCATAACATATAAGAAATTTTGTCAGAGAAAAGACTACTGAATCAGGCCTAATATACTTTGATGACATTATTTCTGGAAATTAGAATCACAGGATCTATTGTTTTAGCAGTGTTATAATAGAAAAACAAAACACCCACACCCCACAAAACCAAAGAGCTGGGAGTCTCCAGGGTGTCCTGTTACTACTCTATATTAATTGGGCTGAGTAAGTAATAATCCCACTGTTGTATGACTTCACTGCTATATCACTTTAAGTCATCGATATATCTCTTAATGCAAAAATAAAGTGGAAGACTATTTCAGTAACTTCTTTTTAAACTTGATGTTTTTCTAACTTTGAAAAAACTAGTTGCAGGAATGACTTTTCATCGAATAGGAAAGATGACAAAATTGATTATAATTTGTGCTCATTCTGCATTAAAGTTGACAAAAACAGCTGAAACCTTTTATGAAACAATGATCAAAATCACATGGACTTTATATATTTATTTATTTATTTATTATTGTTTTTCACTTATGGAAGACTTTGAAAAAAGTTCCTATTATCATTTTCTCAACAGTGGAGAAAATTAAATATGTATTGAGTACTGCCACACATAATAATAATCCTTTTTCATATTCATTGGTACCTTCATAAATGAAACATAAGCTCTTCTGGAAGGAATTTTCACCTTGAAGGCAATAAAGACCATTTGCTTACCAAATATAAATAAAAGGCAAAGTACAGAAACAAAATCATATGTCTTACCATTGTAAGGGTGAATGGATGGCTTTCCAGTGCAGACACTCTTGGACAGTGTAGAATAATGTACTGAAACAAAATCAGCCAGAGAAAATAAAATGATGGAAAAGGTATGTTCAAAATATTCAGTGATGTGTTAGTACATACAAAGTGAAAGTCATCCCTATAGACAATGTTACATGAACAGCAGTGATTTTTTAGGGGCACATTAACTCACCTGACCAGGCCTTGCTCTAAAGTCATCTTTTATCATCCTTACTTCAAGGACATTGGAGGGGTGGCTTATCACAGAAGTTATGGTGACTGGTTTATTGCTGCGGAGGTAGCGGTACAACCTTTCCACACAGTACAAGCACAGAGGTCCAGAAATCCAAAACCAGGTCTATGGGAGAACAAAAATATGCTACCTCAAGGACTTTTCATTTTATGTTTTCTAATTTCAAAACTACAGAATTGCTTGCAGGATCTCATTTCACATCTATTGTGGAACAGTGTTTTGGTCACAAGTAACTTCCACATCTCTCTACGTGCAGAAATCCAACCACATTATGGAGGCTTAATCAGTCTAACCGGCAGCATCACCCACAAGCACAAATGATTTCAATCATGAAACTCATCAGGAACAAAATGTTAATGACCTCATTTGCAACCATGTTACTCTGGTTTTGTGTAGTTAGATAGCAACTGATTTCAGCAGTGAAGGACACAGTACATGCACTGTTCCAAAATCTAACAGGCCAGAGTACTATAAAAGTGGTTAACCTTTATGGAAAAACACTTTCTGGCTTGCAATATTATTTGACTGTTACCTTCTTTCTATCTCCTCAGGTACAAGGACAAAACTAAGAAAGAACTAATTCTTGTGCTATAAAATTCATGCTTATATTAAGCTAGTGTAAAATCATAGACAAGGGAGAGAAATGGACATTTTTGAATCATGATTCATTTGCCCCTGTGGAAGACGTGTATGCTTGACAAAAAATGCCCTGGAAATACCCATTTCTCTGCAGCAATTACACAGGGAGACCTGGGTGACTACCTCAGATGGAGACATTTGCAGTTGCTCAGCTAAATCCCATCTTAAGAGTCAATTACTAACAGCTCATGGCAGAGCTAACTACTAATTACACATCTGCTCAGTCATTCAAGCCATGGCACTGAAGTGCCCTCAACCCTCATCCATCTTCCCTTCCCAATTTTTGAAGTTACACATCAGCATCTCTTGCAACTAGCAGAGTATTTAATTTCCTCATGCACCTTTGGCCTTAAAACTTCAGTAGCTTACAAGACCTAAGGCTTTTTTCCTAAAAATCTTTGTATCACTAAGTGCATAAAACACTTCCAAATCCAAAAAAGTCCTACAATAAAGTTATGAGCTCCCAGGAGAACACTGAGTGACCATTTCTTTTCATGGCTCTTGTTTCCCTGTAAATGACTCTAAAGTAGACATCTTAAGCCCCAAAATGCCCCAAAGTTTGATGGCATGTGGGTCATATGGAGCCAGATGTACGTTGATGCTTGTAATTCAGGTGTATTACCATAACCAAATACAAATCCGAAGAACTTGGTTAGAGGACTTCAATGTAGAATTGACTGTTTCTTATGATTACATGCTCCACAGTAAAATGGGCTCCCACTGCAGCTCGTAAGGGACATATGTGTCCTACAAAACCCAACAATACGACTACTACTAATAATAATAATAAAAGAAAAAATCCTCTGAGGTCTGTTATGGAGCCACCTTGAATGGTGGGCCTTGAGTTTGTGAACTCTGTATTCCAAAACATCCTCAGGCTACTTGCCAATACATCCCAGCTCATCTTTTCTCAATAGAAAAGGGAAAATTTGGATGAAGACAAAGCTGCTGCCACAAAGCATAAAGAAACAAAAGGAAAACAGAAAACAGAAAGAGAAAAGGCTTTTTTATCCCCACTGCCATGATGCTCATTTACCCACGCCACATATAAAACAAGGCTGTCTGCAAACAACAGGCTTTACAAAGCCAAACCACAACCAACTGCAACCCAGAAATGAGTATTAGGACTTGTTTCCGCATAGTGAAAAAGAGAACAAATGGAGTTTGATTATTTCAATTAACTACTGCCGCACAACGCTTACAAAGGGACCTTACGAATACATTATATAAATGTTTGCTCTGAAGTGCTATGCTGTAATTTAAAGTCACATTTATAGCAAGATCAATACATCTCTTTTAGCGTGTCATTCAAAAAAGAACATTACAACTGATCTCTTGACATTTTTCCACCCTATTCTATGCACCACATTGTAATGCAGTTCAAGGTTTAATACAGATTGTTTTTTCCCCACCAAATCTTTGAATGCCTGAGAAGGTTTTAATAATATTTTCCATTATTAAAACATCTGGTCTGGAAAAGCAATAATTAGTGGTTATGGCTGACTGAAAGACTTGGCATGGCTTGTAATACCTGAAACGTCGGATCATACAGACCTCTGGGAAGTGTGACTGGAACTTGGGTTCCTCGGAACAAATTCTCATAAAGTTATTTTGTACAAAGGGTTCTGGTACTGATAAGTCCTCTGGGAAAGACTCAGTAGTATAGTCAGGAAACGACTCTTCAAAAGCCTTTGGCACCGTCATATTCTCTCGGAGTGTTTTGTTAGGATTAAAGCAACCAGGAGGGTGTTCCTCCAAGTTGGTCTGGTACTTGAGCACCCCCCTATAGGAAAATAAAAATAGTAAAGACACTGAAATAACAGTCAAAACCAAGAAACTTGTCTTAATGCAGAGAAGGTTTTAGAAAGCAGTCTCAATGCTCATCTTCTGTAAGAATTTTTATTCATTTTTATTTGCTTTCAGGACTTTCAATTATATTGAAGCTTTGCAACAATAGAGCCCTCTGTCACTAGAGGCAAGGTTTAACTTTTCCAGCTCACTTGGCGCTCCCCCACTGAACAGCCTCAAGCTTAATACTGCTTGAAAGGGGGAGATATAGTGGGAGCCTTGAAAAAAAATTAAATAATCACATTTCCAGTTCAATCACACCCAGGCTCTTTTCCCTCATCCTCCCTACAGTCAATAAGCCCTATTTTTTGAGGCAATCTGTAGTAGAAGTGGTCTAAGTTGCCAAATCTTAAAGTGCAGGAATGTTCCCACTATTTGGTGTTTATCAGGTTTGCACACAACAGTATAATTTGCTCCTTTGAATAACATCTTGTTAAATAGATAGAATGAAAAAAAGAAAGCCCTGCATGATAGCCAAGGAACCTTTCTGGCAAATTATTTTGTGGGGTCCATGCTTATTTTTTAAGCTAAAGTTAAATTTATGCTTGATGGGCCAAGGCCAATGATATGGGGTTCAACAAGGCCAAGTGCCGGGTCCTGCACTTGGGCCACAACAGCCTCCTGCAGCGCTACAGGCTTGGGGAAGAGTGGCTGGAGAGCTGCTGGCAAAAAAAGGACCTGGGGTGTTGGTCGACAGCTGGCTGAATATGAGACAGCAGTGTGCCCAGGTGGCCAAGAAGGCCAACAATATCCTGGCCTGTATCAGGAATAGCGTGGCCAGTAGGACTAAGGAAGTGATCATCCTCCTGTACTCGGCACTGGCGAAGCCCGACCTTGAGTCCAGTTTTGGGCCCCTCGCTGCAAGAAAGATATTGAGGTTTTGCAGTATATCCAGAAAAGAGCAATGAAGCTGGTTAAGGCATCTAGAGCACAAGTTCTATGAGGAGCAGCAGAGGGAACTGGGGTTGTTCAGCCTGGAGAAAAGGAGGCTGAGGGGAGACCTTATTGCTCTCTACAACTACCTGAAAGGAGGCTGTAGCGAGGTGGGGGTTGGTCCCTTCTCTCAAGTAACAAGGATCAAGTGACAGGATGAGAGGGAACCAAGACAGATTTAGATTGGACATTAGGAGAAATTTCTTCACGCATTGGAACAGACTGCCCAGGGAAGCAGTTGGGTGACCATCCCTGGAGGTAGTTAAAAGAAGTGTAGATGTGGTGCTGAGGGACAGGTTTTAGTGGTGGACTTGGCAGTGCTAGGTTAATGGTTGGACTTGATGATTTTAAAGGTCTTTTCCAACCTAAATGATTCTATGATTGTAGTAAAATAAAGTGAGAACTTTGCAGCTGCAGCTAGAAACCATGAAGAAAGAAGTGGAAACCTGAGACAAATATCTCAACACATGAATGAATCATTGAAAACGAGGAAGAACTGATAATACTATTAATAAAATTCCTCCGAATTCTACTTGCCTCCAAATCTGGATTTGACGACAGTAAAAGAACAAGGAGAAATATTAAAAAAAAAATTAAGGGAGAAATGACAGCTATACAGGATGGTGCTGGGTGGGAAATAAGGCACGCTGACACAATGCCTGGTGAGATATGCCCTCTGAGTGCTAGGCCATGTTGTGAAGGGTCATCTCAAGTATATGATCAAACATAAGGACATATACTCCTCCCTCCTCTCCCCAGCATACACACACAGCAGCAACAACAGCGTTTAATTCACAAGAAAAGGAAGAAGTAGAATACGTGCAATAGTCCCAACTTAAACGGTTTCTGATGGGACACTGTCAATCTTCCCTGCTGAAATACAGTCCTGACAGCTAGTAACAAGCTTCCTACATGGTCCAGTGAATAATGTACAGCTTGGAAGTTAAACCTGCTCACTCTAAACTCCACGTCCAACCCTGAGAGAATCACTTGGGAAGTGTCTGTGTGCCTACACCTATGTTTCTCTCTGTATTTATGCCCAGTCACGCCTCTCACTCGCATCTGGCATCACTGTCGGTCATCACATATTTGCAAAGTGAGAGATATCCCTAGCATTATGCTAGTTCCCTGCTCCATAAATATTGTGGTGCCTCATGGATTTAGATGGAAGCCATGGCACACGTGATATTTTTTCAATCAATCAACCTTGTGTACATGGCTGCCAGCTGCTCTCCCAGCTTCTCTGTTCTCCGAACATCCCTAAAGAGGATTCAAAGTTTTCCTTGAGACATGAATAGCTGAACTGCAAACATGAGCATCCCCTCCAGTGATCTCTAGTTTGTTTAAAGTATTGCAAACATGCTAACTGAGTGGCAAACTGGGATGACAAAGCTGCCTGTTAACAGCAGCTGCAATGACTCCCGTTTCTGAAGCTGGAAAGGAAAGGCAAGTTGTCTTACACACCCAAGATCAGCTCCCAGAAAGGTTGAGTTCTGCACAACTCTGAAGGAGCCTAAGGTATACCCTCACATTTTAATTTGGTTTAACACTTGAATACATAAAAATTAATTTGTGGATGCCAGTAAGTAGGAGACAGACATCTTTAACAAACACAAGTGGGAGAGACAAAGACGGCAAGTCATATGAACCTGTCCTGTTTGTTGAGCAGCACAGCATGCAGTCTATTTGCATGGGTGTACATCAACCTCCACCCTAATTTTCCACCCCCAAAATAAATACGACATTCACTTCTGGCTAGAACTGGAAAATATCTATCACTATTTCTTGGAATTTTTATGATGATAAGCTAGAAGTCAATGGTTCTTAATGTTTTTTTATAGGGAAAAGCACTGCTCCTATCTTCACATCCATCTTCCACTGCTCAATTCAAGGTGAGTTGCTGGAGGGGTCTCCTAAAGGTCAACATGCAGTGGAATCTTAAGAATTTTCAGCCTTTAGAAGATAAATCCTTGGATAACAGCAATGACTTTTATTCTCAGGTCCTATGAACCAGCATAACCTGCTTAACTCCACAGCAATACCAAATTTGAGTCAGCTGAGGATCGGGCTTTAAATTTTTTGTATGTTTTATAGGTCTTTATATTGCTACTAGAAACACCAAGCTTCTCTTTTAATGTAAACTATTTTTTTTTTTGTTGCTATTACTGGCTTAAAATACAGATGAATTAATGTAGATATGCACCAAGCCTTAAGACACTGTATTTGAAAGTCATGTTGCAAGAAGTACAAGAGCAATGAAAGACTTTATGGACAATTCCCTGAAAGATTCTCCTTTCCCTTAGGGTAAGGATGAAAGAACAAACCAATAATATGCAACAGATGAATTATGTCACTTTATATACTGCTGAGAAGTGTTTGGCTACTCTGAAGAAGAGGATACTATAAGAATATATCTATAAAAGTTTGAAACAAAACAAGAATCTGTGGAATACTGTGGAAATACTCAGAAGGAGAGACTACAAAGATAGGAAAATCCTCACCCAGTATTCCTGTGCAGTCCAGCCACAAGAAATGCCTTGCTCTGTAGAGTAACTGGCGTTATGTCAAATGTAACTGGCCATGTCAAAACACATACCATGTAGGAGTCACTTGGGCACCTAAGCATGCATATCTAAGCTTCCTTTATTCTCAGAAGAAATCCTCTAATCAATATCATCAACAAAGCCCAGAAATCAATCAAACTGAATTGAATGTAGATCTTTGTAGCAGCAGGTTAGCTAAAGCACTCTCGAGGCTCCATTGACTGTATTTATTAGAACTCATTACACTATAATGGGAGGCAGATACTTAGAAAGCATGTAGAGACCTACGTTTAGGCATCTTAAACTTGAACTGACTCCCGCTCTCCATGACTCATTCTTCTCCCACTTTTAACTGACACTCGGTTTTTTTAGATTCACACTGAAAGGCCTTCCAATTCAATATTGAGGAGGCTGTGTACAAGAAGATGCCTGTTTAACAGTTGGTGTATTCCTGCCGTCTTGGTTTGCAAAATACTCCAACTATACTTCTTCCTTCATGAAGTGGCAACACGATTAGGAAAACAATGGACAAAGGATAACACAGTGAAGGAGATGAATTAAACTGGACATGAAAAATACTCCAAAGGCAATCACTGGAACAGATTGCCTAGGGAGGCTAGAGGATCTCCATCACCAGATGTTTTAAAGAAGTTAAACAAACACCTGTCAAGAATAATTTAGCAAAAGTTTATCTTGCTCCAGGATGGGGAGAACAGGTTACATCCATCTTTCCCAGCTATAAACAAGAGCTACGCCGCAGCAAAAACCAAAACAACAAAAACACCCAACAAAAAACCAAAAACACAGAGAACTGGAATTGTGTCCAGGAGTTTCAATTGTTTTGAATTCATTATTTCAATTCACCAGATCTCAAGCTGCGTTTGTTTTGTTCCACAACATATTCCTACTGTGATCTTGCTAGGCCTAATTACCTTTCACTGTTTACTTTAAGCAGTGGTGCTCAGGGTCGCACAGATATTCCCACACCCCATGTTTCAGTAGATGCTTGCTGACATGGAGAAATAAATCTCATTCAAATAAATCTTCTTTCCCCATACCAGTCTCTGCACCTACATCCACAAAGGAAACTTCAGAGACAATAATGGACCATATTTTCACACAGCATAACTTGTGGAAGCTGCTTTACCTTGTGGTGGAACTGGGCTTGTTTGTGCCAGATACAGACCTGACCATCACCTTCATGGCACGTTTCACAAACACTCGTCTCATGTTTGTGAAAACAAGAAAACCTTGTATATTTTGTATCATAGCAACGTGAAAGAGATAATTAGGAGGAGGCCATTCTTTCCCTCTCCTTAGAAGTTAAAATGGAAGGTAGAGAGGAAAGAGAAAGGGATGAGCAACTTTACTTCTCATCCTCCTCTCAGCAGCCAGGTAAGAAACAATATTGTTTTCTTGATTTCTGGTAAAATGGACAAGGAATAAACTTGAAAGTGACAAAGTGTGTGCTAGCTGGCTATAGTAACATGCAATTCTCCAAGCTACTGTCTGAACATTACTTAAATAATAACTTGTTGAAAAACTGAAGAGCATAGCACCTTGTCAAGAAGTTGGCCCACTGTGCACAAGCGAGCTCAGGAAATAATTAAGAGAACTGCTCTTTCTGGTTGTGCTTCAGGAAAAGGGACAGTGTTTTCCATTTACTTACCCAGAAACGTGCAGCATCAGCAGCATATAGAAGACAAAGAAAAGGTTGTGTGTATACCAGAAGATGTCATAGTTTGAAACCCTGAAAAGAATAAACCATGGTTCAATGCTGTTTCACTCAGATGGAATCACTGCTCATTAAAAGCAGATCTGTTCACACAGGACATCATTATACACCACGTAGTCATGTAGATTAGTCAAAGCCCAGTATGTATTCCTCCAGGCACACTGTACTTGCACGCAATTAAGTGTTGAGAAGAACATGTGGCACAGAAGCAAGAAGTTGAGAAAGAGATGACAGACATAGAAGTACAAAGCCAACTGAAGAACCCTTCCAAAATTAGATTTCACTGTTTTCATAGGTTCTACTTAGTCCCCATTAGATCCTTATAGCTAGAATAATTATTCAGTCTCCAGGCTCAAAACCCAACCTCTTTAGAGTGCCTCGTCCCATTCTGCCTGCCCCAATACAGGGCTGTGGTGTTTAATGTGTCACTAAGGGTGCAATGTACAAATAGGCAGCGTAGACAGCAGCAGAAGGGGTGGTGAGAAAGGTAGAAGAAATTTGTGAGGGTATGCAGTGGAAGGAGATACAGCAGGAAAAGGACCTAGAGCGAGGAGGCAAGAAGAGGACATTTGGGAGAATTTTTAGGGCAGGAGGCCACATATGGTGGTGCTCTAGGACTGATGGTCTTGGGAGGAACAAGAACGTTCCCACTGTGAGGCTCAGGAGAGGTGAAGGACAAATAGGACTTACTTTTATCAGTAATTTGTTAGGTAATGCAAAAAGAGCCAAGACCAAAGAAAATACTCATCTGGAACTGTTTTCTGTTAAGCCTGTTTGTTTTTTTCTGGAGTAAAATAGTCACCAAACAACAAAAACAACCAAATGGTTAAGAAAATACTCTACTTCATAGCACACAAACACACCTCTTGCACTACACAGCATGGTAGGAGAGTCCCTTCCAAAACCAAAAAGCCTACCCCCATTCAGAAGCCAAAACAATTATTAAATAAAAACCAGCCTTAATTCTGAGTACATAGTTTAAGAAGCTACTCCTCCAGCATAGCTAAATTTTTTTCAGATGTTTTTCCCCTCCTGCAGCCTTTTTACATAAACAGCTAACTACCCTTGCTTCAGTACATCTGAAACATAAACTGCATTTGTTTCTGTCAATACAGGACTTAGTTGTTTTCTTTCTCAAGACAGGAAAAAATAATTTTGATATTCTGAGGGCCACCAAAATAAAACCCAAGTAAGGGCAGTTCTAAGGAAGCCAGCAACCACAGGCGGCTCTGAACCACCCCCCACTTCATCCTGCCATCCTTCCCCCATTCAGCACCATGCTAACAAGCCTTCTCCTTGAGGATGCTCAAACCATTTCGAATTACCCGCACCCTGGTAGGCATTTTCATACAGTCACTCAGCAGGACCTGTAAGGAGTTGTGGGAGTGAACATCAGGAAGATGAAAGCAAAGGATGGTGGTGTGGGGAATGGAAGTACAATGAGAAGGCACAAAGAGAATAATATTTACCCCTTCAGACCTGAAGCAGGTCTTGGAACTCTGGTTTAATTTGGTATCTTGCTACAATACCAAAAACTGCATACTGAATTAATTTTTATTGGATCTTGAGCGCTTTTTTTCAGAAAGCATCAATTTTTCAAAATTTCACTGATGGAAAGTCAATCCCAGCTTCTGACATGTTGTTTTCAATAGCTAATTATTACTACTTATTAAAATTAGTGTACACTTCTTGTGTAGAGTATGTCTAAACGTCAGCTCCCAGCCAGTCAAGCATTTTATTCTTCTTTCAGCATTCCTGCAGATACCTCTACTATAAAACCCTGGTTCCTCACATGTATCAAGTTCCCCTAAATTTAACCAAGTCCTTTCAACTTCACCTCCTTAAACTAAAGGGATGGAGACCCTTGAATGTCTTACCATGAAGCATATTTTCCAACATTTTAATAACTATATGTTTCTTACTTGGATCTGTCATGTGTTTCAGTGGCCAGTCTGGCCCAAACCATGACACCTTCTTAAACTGTGTGTCCTACAGATACATACAATATTCTAATATTTGTACTGCTACATGTATATTTTATAGTTCTTCAGAACATTTATTACTTTCTTTACCTTCTTCTTAGGGTTTAAAACTGACATTCACAGAATGAATGCATTTCTTAGGAACTCAAAGTCTTGGAAATTTCAGATCAAGTTGAATATTTAACTTTAATTTTGGTTAACTTACTTTAGAATTTTGTGGGTGAAGACCTGCAAGAGTTAACTTACTGAGAAATGTAAGGAGAGATTGCCATGCTTTAAAGTGACACAGTAAGCAGCACAGTTTTAGAAAAATATTTTTAACCCTGTTACAGCTACTTTTGAAAAGGAAGATACATGTGGTAGTTAGAAGATGAAATTGAAGACTGAAATATTTGATTACAAAAAGAAAAGGCATTGGAACAGCTTATATTTTAATGTTCCTTTAAATATATGATTTCCAAAGAAAAGCAGTACTTGTGTTCAATGGAAATACTCTGGAACAACATTAATTTGAAAGTTAGCAGAAATGTCAACATTTATTCATAGGTTTTATTGTATTTTCTAATAATTTCATAACCCTACAAATAACCAACCAATGAACAAAAAAATGTTGGTTTAATTCCCAGGTATGATGTGGCAAAAATTTAGAAAATTTTTCAAATAACACTCACTCTCCCCTCTTTAAAACATTAGCAGCTAATTCAATCCTCCTAATACTTATTCACACAACAAGTAAAGGCATGAAAATAGCAGGATAAACATGCAGAGGAAAACACGATGGAAGAAATGATTAAGCAGGTCAGTGTGAAAGAGTGGATTAGGGCTGAAATCCAAGAGAGTATAATAGTCTCTGAAATATTTTTTAAAAAACTCAGTTTCTGACAGGCAGTGAATATTTACAATTAATTTTTCTAAGACCATAGCATGAGTTTAGCCATCATAAGGCACATGAGAATCCACAGGGAAAGGAATTTAAAAGGCAAAGAAAGATGCACACAGGAGCTTGTTTCCTTAGGAAAACACATTATAAAGACAAGCTTGAGCCATACACCTGAGGGAGAGAAACAGGAGATGCAAATGATCCCTTAAGGGCTTTGATTCTGCTGGCTAGATGGCAGAACGATGGGAAAGCACTTGCAATTGAAGAAGGAAATAACAAGCATGTAACTTGGAAAGATGGAAACCTTTGTTGCATGAACTGCAAAATTATTATTTCCAAGAATATGTCTGCAACTACATATATTTTCCTAGGTTTCCCAATCATTACTAAATGCTGTTCTTTTTTTTTTTCTAATTTATCATGGCCTTGGAGAAAACAGGACATTGTTCTGGCTCAGTGCTGCAGAGTGAGGTAATTGTTTCATTTTTCCATCTTCCCCAAACTTTCTTTTGCAAGTAGAGCCATCTGTGTGGACGATGTAATGTGCATCCATGCCTGACATCTTGTGCAACAGCTTTATCCTGACTTCTGTAGCCTACAGTGTCTCACAAAGGTCTCGGCTCTGGAAGTACCTTTGTCTACAACAGGTGCAAAGTATTTGCTGAACTACTCTCCTGAATCAGCATCTGATAACGCTGTTACTCAGGAAAGACAGATTTTTTCAACAACATTCAAAAGCCCATATCTAGCTCACACCAGTGGAGCACCGTTAATATTTGAAGTTATGGAATTAAAATGCCTTTGAGAGTTTGCTGAATTGTGATGATGTCTTTACATAATGTCTTTGAATTTACCAGAGACTGCTGCAAAAATCAAGGGTTATTTTATACACTTCAATTGCAGAATCAAGCCTCAAAAAGGCTACAATGTTTGGCTACATCCTCCGAGGTACCGGTCACTCAAATGTACTATAATATGTGTTCAATAATGTTAGTGCAGAATATGAACCCATTGGAGGGCCAAACCTTTGGAAATCCCAACAGCTACTCTGAGCCAATGCTGCATTGCTGTTTCAAAATTATAACTGACATTAAAAATAAAATATCTGACAACCAGAAGCAGAGCTTTAAAAACGCAATATTCTACTTAAGTAGCACAATTCTGGTTTAGTTTGCTTCATTGCTGGTTTTTTGGTTTTGTTGCTGGTTTTTTACAGTTTGTTCTTAGAATTAATTGGTGAAAATAATTAAGGTAAAGATATCATCTTATTTTACTTCCAGTGGACTTAATTTATGCATTGGACAGAACTTGCCATATGCTTAGTTTATTGCCTCCTTATACAAACAGGAAAAAAGAACTATTTGCATTTTTAAAGGTCTAGATTTTTAACTGAGCACATTCCTCAAACACTATTTTCCTCTGAAAGCATTTTAATCAGGTTTTGTAATTTTTTAAATACTAAATTCATTTTGCTAATTTACCTGCAAGATAGTGAAAAAAAAAACAGGACAAGAAAACCGTATTTTTAACAGTTATTTAAACACATCTTGCCTTCTATTGCATTTACTCTTCATTCTCGCTAATCAGTATGAGAATATAATTGCTAAAATGGCATTTTTCAGCATAATGATCAGATTATGTCTTACCTGATGGCATAGGTAGAAGCGGTACACATTAGGAATAATACTAACACCATAATGACTCCAGTCAGACCTGGAACTAAAACAGACATGAGATAACTTACATTTGAATTGTGAAGAGGTAAACTTGTCTCCTATGGTCTTTTAAGAAAGTGGAAGTTATCAGACATAGAAATCATGATTCAATCAAACTCTTGCATGTATTTAACTCTTGAAGACAAATAATGTATCAAACTAGATAGGAAAGAAGAGATGTTGGGTTATTTCCCACCTTCCCAGAGAAAACTGCCCTTTTCCTTGCATTTCACCATGCATGACTAATTTCCCATTGCCTTTGCTACTGTAATCATTTGCTAACAACATTTTTCTCTAAGCAGGTAACCAAGAGCAAATCCTGTCTATTTGTTTATTTGTAAGACTGACCGTACAAGTTTCTCTATCTCTTTTTTATTCCAAACCCTAGTTGAACACAACAATTAAAAACCTGGTCAGGGACAGAATTTCAAGCAAATCAATTTCTATGCAAGCTGTCACTACAATTGTTTGCCAACCCATTTCATCCTGGAACGAGAAAGAGCCTGAAATTACTCTCCATGGCATTGTATCATGCTTGAAATTGCTGCCCGTAGAGCAAGGTCTGTGAGAGTGATCTACAGCCAGTATTTGAGAAGGAAAGGTTAAAAACATTAAGGACTGGATTCATCTGCTCAAATGCAGACCCATGTCAGAACTAGTCCACCCTCAGCTCTTTTTTAACTCAAATGAGCATATTTCTACAACATGATTCATCTCATCCTAAAGTAGGATCCTGGACATAAAGTACAGTAAACCATCACCCTAAAGATAGATTAGAAAAATCCCTATTAACATTTTTTCTGAGCTTTTGTATCTTCTTTTTATCTTTATCTTACCACTTCTTTATCTTCAAAATTGCCACCCCAGGAATTAAGAATCTGAATTTAGAATCAAGAACCCAAAATCCATGAAGCATTACATCAAAATGTTTTATTACTCAGAGAATATTTTTTTTTTAAAGTATAGAGTTTATAAAGTTTTTAAGTATAGTCTCTGATCAGTCTAGAAGCCATGTGCTTGGGTTTAAACAAAGTCATTCAGGCCAATCACCAAGCACAAAGCTCTATAAGTGCTGGCTTAGTGTCAGAATACAAGCGTCTTAACCAGTTTTCATGGATGGTCTAGGATCTTTTACAAGATCACATTCTAATAACCATTTACAAGATCCAATAACCATTTACAAGATCACATTCTAATAACAACAAGCTAATTTTTTACATTATTGATTGTGATTTTCGACTCTTTAGCAATAAAGAGATAATTTCAAACTTTATCTTTTTATAAACTTCCCAATATCCACTTGTTGAAAAGTCTGATACTCAAAATCTGATGCATCCCAAATCCCATCTCAGTTTTACAAACTGTAGGAAAATTCCTGGTCCTACAATCAATGGAAGTCATGGACTGCATAATGGAAGTCATGGACTGCATAAGAAACTGCATAAGAAACATTCATTTCACTCCTTCATGGAAAGGTTACAATTAAAAGCAGGTTACAATTAAAAGCATTTGCAATAAAAAATGTGCATTCTTCCCACTACTTCCTTCTTCATTTCTTGTTTCTTAATCTAATTTGATAGGTAGTGTGCAGTCTCCCCTCTGACACAAATACTTCCAATCCAATTGCAGTACAGCACTTGATCCAGCTTTCTACATTGTCATTCAAACCACAGATCACCTTTTCCATCCAGTCCTTCAATTCTCTTCTCCATCAAACTGCAAACATGAAATCACTGCCAGCCTTGCCCCAATTCATCAGTGCATTATTAGTGTTTCCTCTCCTCCCTGTCCCTGTCTCTCTTTTCCTCCACTAACTACAACCTTGAATACTTGTTCTTCTCTGAGCCTCACAGCCTTAAGCAAGGAGGTTCTTTCCTGGATTGATCTGAAAAGCCATTACATTATAAATCCTTCCAAATCCTTATTCCTTCTCTTCACTGTGTCAAAAATAAAAACAAACAAACAAAAAAAAAACCCCAAAAAAACCCAGCCAACAAATCTAGTTGGGGAGAGACCTTTCTTTTTTGCATATTTGTATAGCTCCCATTGCAGCAAAATCTTGGTCCCTGTCTGGGCACTCCCACAGCACAAATAATACATGTTAGTTAGCTGTTGTTAAGATGGGGAGTGATCTGAGTAATTCTACATGTAGGATGACTTGGAATCACTGGCTTTTGCAACATTGTGCTCAAACTTTTTGAAAATGCAGTATTTTCCTGGCTGTCAAAGGATAAAAGGAGTTCCACCTTGCAGATCATCTGCTCACTTAGTGAGGTCTCAAAGCGTCCCCAGAAGCTGAGACAATATTTGATGGGGCCTCTACACTCATTCTTCACCCCAAGTTCTTCCCTATTATCCAAGATATTAAATATAATACTAGCTGCTTGTTCTGATTCTCTCTTCCCATCTTTAACTCCCTCTTCTGTGAATTACCTTCTTCCAAGCCTCCACCACTAACTGCCAGTCATCCAAACTATTTCTAGTTAGCAGTCAACTTGTATCTCAATTTCTCTCATTTCACTCTCTCACTTCCCCTGCTCTCAACTGACCTAAACCTTGCTTAGGGTTTTTGGAAAACCCTTTCCCACACGCTGCCAATTCTAGTAAATGTATTGGATTGACAGATCTAGAATCCCGTTTATTGCTGTCCAGATGGATTCCTTTGGACCTCGTCCTAAATGCCACAAAGCTGGGATTTTTGCATTTGATCTAAATAAGAGTGAAAGAGAGATGACCTCAGAAAGGACCTTTGCCTGCTTGTGAAGCACTACAGCTTGGGTTTGTGCCTGCCCCTCCATACCCAAACGTTGCTCCCTTCTAAATTCCTGCACCAAAAAATATTTTTGCTTATTTATTCTTTGCAAGTGCTGAAGCCTGATTCCCATATAACAGTTTAGATGGCTCTGAAGTCAAAATAAGCCTTAAATAAACCAGCTGAAGCAAGGCGGCCTCTTTTTTGTTGTGTTTCTTTTTCTAGAAATTGGATCATTTAGGAATTTGGGTTTCATATTATGCAGAATCCCTGTTTGAAACTGATGATTTTCCACTGACTCATCTGTACAACAACAGCTTTGAAGATGCTGCTCATCCTACTACAGGGCTTATGTAAGTCCTCCCTCCTGACTACTGGATAAGCAAACCCAGGTTATATTAACACAAATAACACATCTCAACCGAGCTGAGATACAACAAATGGAGCATGCAAACACAGGATCGAAATGTTTTGTCTGGAGATTGAGGATGAGAAGCAGCAAACTTTCTCATTCAGTTTGGCAACAGACTTACCAGTAGCAAAAAGCAGTTTCCTCGGGTCCTGAAAAATAGATAGGCAAAAAAAAAAAAAGTCAATACATATGATTATATATCCGTATGAATAATGTAATAATAATAATAAGTAGCTCATAAAGTTGACATGCTCAACAGCATAAGCAATCCCTAAATCTGGATGCAGGAACGGATTTGGTATTTGGTAGCAGTTTACACTGACTAAAATTCAACATAAACTAAACCTTTAACCTTCACATTCCCCAGTGAAGACAGTTCTGATCTGTTATGTAAAATTAGGATCCAGACAATCTCACAAATAATTGTTTTTTGAAAGCCTAACTTCACTCAGTTACTTCATACCTTTGGGAGGACAGAGGGGAGCAGAAGAGAGAGATTTTGAATATAAATGAAAGACCAGCAGTGAGAATTTTACAGCCAATTACATCACCAAGAGATTTGCAGTGGACTCCAGTGAAGCAGGACTGAACACAAAGATGACAATACGAGGCCAGATGTTCCTGTGTCCTCCACCACATGCGAAAGGAAGAGGGGATATGTCAACCCCACAGGAAACTGCCTCACTCCCCCTGAGTCCTACACCTCCTGAGGTTTTGTCTTCACTGCGGAGAAAAACTGTATTTTTTTTTTAAATTTGCAGTAAAATGCAGTGAGGGGAGGTGAGCAGTTTTCATACAGGCCATGAAAAAAGAAGCATCACTCTCCCTGACCTCATCTGCATCCAAACATGCGCACCCGTGTACAGAAGATGACAGCACCATCCAGACTGCCCACCACAGTTAAAAAACACATTTAAGTGGAATTCAAGTGCAAAGGTTCAAGACCTACTAGAGTACCTAAAATTTGCGAGGTTTTTATCCCAGACTTACTAAAAGCTTGCTATTATCTCCATTTCCTATTGCAAAATTCCTAAGGCTGCTTAGCCCAGGCTGGCACGTTCTTGCCCGCAGCAAGCTCCTGCTAACGCTCCTGATGAGGCTAAGTCTATTAGACCACTCCTAACACATGCAGACACTTGAGTTCAATCCAGAACCTCAGCACAATAGTTGGTGTTGGCATGTCTGTCTGCCATAGAATAGCTCCATGATTAGATCATTCACCCAGGGAGTGGAAGACCTTGGTTGTTGGTCCTTCTGCGCCTGGGCTGAGTCAAGCTCTCATTTTCCAGGAAAGGATGCAGCTGGGATAGGGTCATTCTAAATCTTTCCTAATGAAGCTGGTAGAAAAGAAATGCAGACTTGAGACCAGATTGAATATAAACAAGAGAGAACTTGATTGTAGCCCAAAGAAGAAAGAGTCCTGGACTCTGATTTTATTCTTAAAATCTGCAAACATCTCTCCAGCGCCAAATGCACAAGCAAGCACCTGGAGGAGGGACTAGGACTGTGGTATGCCTTCAAAGAGATATGCACCACAGTCAGAAGTCATGCAAAGTATTTCGTAACTAGAAATCAGCTTCCAGCCCAGTTCATGCAGATAACTAATTCCACTCTTAGCATATATATTCCAGTTCCCACTGCAGTTTAAAAATGCAAAACCACTCTTACATCTCACTACCAACAGTATATGTCACATAGTCCTATATTCTAAATATTGCAAACGCAGAATGTATTTTTCCAAAAAAGCAGAAGCGTCTCATTCGGGACCAGCCAAGGCACAGAAAGAAGCAGAAGAATAGAGCAGACTATCTCAGTTGGAAGGGACCTGCAACAATCATCTAGTCTAACTGCCTGAGCAGTTCAGGGCTTCCCAGAAGTTAAAGCATGTTGTAGAGAAGCAGGAGAACAGGGTGTAAGGTGAAAGGACTTGATGACCACGTTCTCCACCTCACAATCCAAGAGGTGTGAATCCTGCTGGCTTAAACAAAGTGCTTAATACATGCTTTGTCCAGAGAGAGAAATCAAATCCACAGCAATCCACACAATGGTGGGTTTTCAGTGCACGAAATCAGGAGCACTGTATAGATCATAGGACGGATCTCACAATAGAATTGGATGTACAAGTAATCATATGTTTAAATAATATACTTAAAAGCAAAATATAAAAGGACAGGTGGCTCACCTCACCACGATAGTTCGCTGCATTTATTGATGGAAAGTCTTCATTGTAGTTCTCAGAGAAGTTAAGAGCATTCACCAGATGAGCAGCAACATGTAAAACTGAAAATAAACAGAGTAAAGCTGAGATCCATAAACAGGAGGTAGATATTCCCCTGAAGTAAAGGAAAGTGGCTACCCAGATGCCAAGCCATAGTCACATCACCTGCATGAGATGCATCAGGGACTAAGAAATTATTCTTGTAAAGTAAATCAAGATATAGATATTCATGGCAGAAAGCTGTGTGCATTTTAAGGTGGTGTTTTTTTTAACACTGCAGTAACCATTTCCATACTGCAATGCTTCAGCTAGGAGACAACATTCAAAGAAGTCCACCAAAGAACATTTCATCTTCAGTGCAATGGGTATTTGCCTCCACTGCTCCCTCTTCTGCAGATAAGCCTGTAGCATCCTGCTCCTTCAGTCAAGTTCCTCAGGACGATCAAAGGTCACTTATAATGGCAGATTTTGACCTGATCTCATACACCTGTCCTTTCAGAAACTGGAATTTTAAAGAAAGGCTTGGCATTAGAATGTAAGCCCATATGTTTAAAGGAACAAATAAACCAAAACCCACACGTATCAAAGAAAGCACTCAATTTAAGGCAGGGAAGCACAGAGCAAGACTACCCCCAAATGTACTGTATAAGAAAAATCACAAAATGGTGCTTTAATGCACATTTCCCAAACAAGCTGCTGCTCAGCACAGTAAGATCTCACCTGAGAAGATGCATATTGTAACACCACACGTCACATGGAAAGTTTTACTTTTATCTAGAAGCCTCCTTGATTTCCTGCTGGCAACCTAATAAGAGAAGAATTCAAGCAATCTCTCTTCTAAAACAAAGCAAAGAAAAAAATACTAACAGCAACTGAGGTGATTTAATACCAACTTCAGCTTTTACTACATTTAACACCCTTGCAAGCATAGTACCTAAACTTAAAAACTGCAGGATTATGTCAATAAGTCAATTTTGAGGTCTTAATGAAGAAATTACAGTTGGAACAGTATTATATATATGTCAAGAGGAAATAAAGGCCCTTCTGGCCTTAAAATTTAAGAGTTCCAGCACTAATTGTTGTCAGCATCACTGACTTTAGTGAGCAGGATCAGAGGGAAAGGTATATTTGCATACATAGGCATCTATAGGCATCAAATCTTATAGGTACTGTCACTTATGAACAGAGCTCATAGGTTCAATTTACAACCATCTAGAAAACACAGATGTTCCTCAAAAGCATTACTTATATTTCTGTCAAAGCAACTGACAAATCACAAACAAGCTAAACTGTTGTTTACTGAATACTAGGACAGAAAACAAATGCTCTTAGCTTTGACAGAACTTTTTTTTCTTCCATGAAAACAAATATATCAGGTTGGGTATTTTTATTTAAAGTTCTGTCATCTCCAGTAGGACACTTCTAGTCATGCAGAGCCAAAGTTCTTTTTGCTCTGTTGAGTTCACCCAGGAACCAGTACAGAGGACACAGATGCCTTTTATATTAGAGTTGGGAAGGAGGGAGAAGACTCATCTGGTTACAGTTCCACAGCAAGTCCCTGTGCTTGAAAAATGCTTCAAGAAACCCTCCTCACAACAGGTCCAATCAAACCAGGCAATACCAGCCAAGGCACTGTCTTCAGAGGGGTCATGAATCCAGGCTGAATGATACTTGCGCCATGCAGGCACATACTGTGTAACAAACAGGGATATAACAGATTTCTTCCTATTATTTTTAGACTAAACAGAGACCAGGGCCCTCTTCTTCTCAACTGCTGCATTGTGAGGACAGGACTTACCTTCTGAGATCCTCGCAGGAAGGCCAAGAGAACACGACACATGGGTAGAAGGACCAGGCAGCAGTTGAGATTGAGGACAGATGCTGAAGCTCTGCTAACACACAATCCTAGCTGAACAAATATAGCAAGAGTTAGATTACAGGGAGAAGACACTTTAAAGGTTCAGGTATCAGTATTCAACCTCCTCTTCTTTGCTATGAACCCAAATAGTTCTCATGCTCTCTTGACTCATCAGAATAGTGGAGCTCCATGGTGTTTGACGTGCACTGGAAAACCCACTGTATACAGAGTATGCTGCACAGAACAGCTCTCACCTTTGCATCAAAAGCTTATTCAAAATTAATTTTGTCAGCAATAACAACATCAAATGACAGCTTTCTACTGAAAGAACCAATATCCTCATCAAGCCACGTGGAACAAAACATATCTGAGACAACAACAAGCATCCACTGAGAAATCACCTGAAAGCTTCAACAGACATAATTAAACAACAAAGAGGGATAAATACTATGAAGACACTAGACAGCCACTTCGGTAAAGTGTAACGATTTTCTGGTAAACAAGCCAGAAAAAGATGTAAAAAATATTGATTCAATTAAACTGAAATGATTACATTGTTTCAAGGACTGTTATGGAATTGTCACAGAACTCCTCATCAATTCACACTATGCAGTGCCTTAGTTGCCCCTAAAGAAAGTAGTTTTCTTCATTTTAACTACTCAATAGCTGGGAACTGTAACGAAATCTAATTTCACTAATGCTTTCACTGGTATATTTAGAACTTACATAATTAGAACAAAACCACTTGTCAAATAAATGAACAAAGCACATGTTAACATCACAACCCCGTATTTTTTAATCTTATTATATTCTCTCATTCATTTATGATTTGTAAAAAAGTCAGCAAAATGCTATTGTTCTCCTAGTTATTAGGTTGAACGACCATTTTACTAGCTTATATAAAAAATGCTTTTAGACTGTCAACAGATTTCTGGAAAGATTTCTCTTACAATGCTCTCTAAACCCCAAGTTTTTCAACTCCTGAAGAAATTAATTAGCAACTATTATAAAATTATAAGATAACTCAAATACTGCAGAGTTATGTGAATTATTTGAACAGGTACAAATTATCTAATAAAAATGGCTAAGGATTTATTACTTTTTCAAAATGAAATTTTATGTAAAAAAAAAAATGTATTACTTCTCAGTCAAAAAAAAATAATCAGTGAAATATTTATTATATTCATACCTTTCTTATCAAGAAGAAAAAAACTGGAGAGAAACAAAGAGGTTTTATTTATTTGGAAATATATCTTTTTACAGAAATTATTAGAAAAGCCTTGTAATTTAAAAAGTTGTCATTGCTTTTGGTTGTCTTTTACAGACTTATCTACGTGTCACAGAAATGGCTGAATACATTAACTTGCAAAAATAAAGTAGACTGGACTTCAGCATGTCTAGCAAGATCACAAGCACAACAGCATGACAGGAGCGTCTCAGTTCCATAAAACACCAAGACTGTTACAGTCAGTGACACCCATGAACCCCACCTTCTCTGCAGTATGTCTGGGCACGAAACTAGTAGGCAAACAGAAGGTTTGTTCAATCCACCTGAAGCATCAAACTCTACATAAATTCTGTTTCTCTTCTGGCTACTTTACATCATTAATTTAGACCCGAGTGCTGGGGACCTCCTCACCAGACATTACCCGTGTCCACCGAACAAAGCAGTCATAAGGGCACCTTCTCCCAGAAGTTGGTCATGAGAAGTAGGAGCAGTCACCTCACAAAACATGCTCTGCCTTGTTCTCTGCCATGTAGCTGTGGGATCCCTGGCAAATGTCTTTGGAGCAGATCGTACAAAAGTTATACAGAGAGGGACACTTACAACAGAGGCACCTCTAACCTACTGAATTACAGAAAATAAGACCAGAATGAACCTCTTCACCTAGTTCTTTCCCACTCTCTAGATCTCGTCCACCATTTCTTCCAATGCAATGTTAGCCCTTTTTTTCCTTACATAAAAACTCCCTGGCTTCTATTTACTTCTGTTACTTCGCACTCTCTTCGTATGCACAACGAGAGATTATTCTTGTTACTTTTCCCTCACAAATCATGTTCTTCAGACCTCAGATCATCCTCTCCTCTCCCCTCTGGACTCTCCCAACTGGTCCAGAGCCCAAGCGCAATGACCACAACTGAGCACCAGCTACAATGGCCACAACCCCAGCAACCGAGCTGAGATTTTAGTGAAAGCTGATGTCACCATCCACTTCAAAGTATGCTTAAAAAAAAATATGTGAACAACAATAATAAATATTTCTCTATCCTTGCCCACAGTAGCTTAAAGTGATTTTAGAACACCATAAATATTTTTGGACTATCAGAAAAAATGCAAAACAAAAATGCAAAAACCCTTGAAATGATTGGACTTAATGGCAAGTAAAATGTCTCTATAATGTGCCGTTTGTATACACAAGCCTGTCTCTATTTTCATTAATTATTATTCCTCTAAAGGGAAGCTAAAATGAGCTATACACCTCATAAAAGCAATAACTTCAAAAACATTATGGTTATTAAACACATATAAGCATTTTTGTGAGACCTTGCTGATATGCTACAGTATTTCAGTGATTAAATGAGCCTGATTTGAAAAGCACAAGAATTATGGAGAAGTAACATTATGCCAACCCAGAAGTATATAGAAACATTTTTGTTGCTCTTGACTAATACCCAAAAGCCGAAAAATGTTGCAGTACAATTAATAAGTAAAGCAATTTGATAATTGTAATATTTTCTATTATATGACCTATATGATACGCCATTAGTTTCTCAAGAATGTATGTTGTCTTTGAGTTTAAACATAAACCAGGCATCCTATCAGTTATCCAAGACTTCCTTTACCAGGCACAACTATTCGTCTTGCAAAACCTCAACAAAACAGTCTAGTTCTGAATAGGACAGAGTTAATTATACACCATATATTATTAAGTTAGTGAAATGATTTATTCTAAGAAATAAGTAAAATGCTAAACAATTTAACTGGTACAAAGAATATGAATCAGCTATGATGAGTAGAAAAAGCTACCCTACTAACCTTGCTTTGTGTTTTTCCATGCCACTATTTAACTAATAGCAGATACTCATTCATAATGCAATTACTATGGAAGAATGCCCTTATATTAATTCTAATTCAATGCTATCAGCATCTGTAAGAAGAAGAAAAAAAAGAAAACAAAACGGAGGAGGAGACAACTTCTCCAGATTCAAATAGTTTCACCAGTGGTTCACTTAAGGTTTCGTTCTGAAATACAGTTGGGCAATGATTGCTGCAAGGAGCCCATGACCAATTTGAAAACAATGGTAAAGTAATACATTTAGCAATGCTTAGAATCACAATTCATTCAAGATCCAGAAGAATAACAGAGTACTAAGTTTGCTCTTAACATATATCCAAAGGCTAAAAATATCCCTATGGAGCTAATTCTTTCCAAATGATTTCCAAGTGGTTTCTTTCTTTACTTCCTTTGCATGGCCTGGGTGGCATAGTAACAAATTAACAGAGTGTATTGTTGGATTTTTAAACAATAGCAGAATGAAGGAAAAATTTTGCTCTGAGGCAACTCGCTGGTTCCAGAAGGGAATATATATCCATATTAACTTGCTAAGAAATGAGAGAAACATAATCCTCTTTCCTTCTTAAGATTATCATTGTCTTAGGAAAAAAAAAAAAAAAAGGTATTATTTCATGTGTTTCATGTCAATAGCATGCAAAACTGCTGTAGGGTCAAAAAGAGAGGAGAAAAAGGAAAAACAGCTGCAGAATCTCTACTGGACACTCTCTTTCATCCACTTTTGCTGACATCAAATCCAAGTGTTTGACAACTTCTTTCTATATTCTGCCTACCCAGTACCATACATGCTGTTATCCCATTTCATGGACGGGCAAAGAGGCCTAGAAAAACTAAAGGATTAATCAAATTCACGGGGCAAACCTGTGGCAGAGATAGTAGGGAAGTGGACCCACTACAAATTCAAAGGTGGTATCCTAAAAACTTCTTCTCCAGGTAAGTATAAAGCAATCACTGTATTTTCCTTTTCTGTAGCAGCAGAAAAGGGCTCCGAAGATTCAGTGGGAACATAAGTTCTCGAGCTATCTCTGTCTGATGTATGGTCCCACAGAAACCAGGATGGACTCCTGGCTATGCTAATACAACACGCAAAGTAGGACAAAGAACCAAAGAGTCAGTTCTCACTGGATGGTCTGAGAGCTGTAGGGGAAACAAGCTTCCCTTTAGTTAGGCAAATTATTTCAGTATAGGTTGAGAGCTAAAAGAATTTACTGTGTATCACAAAATTCCCAGAAGTTAATCAATTATAAACACAGAGATGAATGTTACCTGCAACTGCTGTGCACAGAAATCTAAGATCCAATATATGGTTGCAAAATGTATTGGGGAGTAAAATACAGGAAGACTTCAACAAATACTGTCTTATCTCACCTTTAAAGCTCATCTTGTAGGGAAAAAAAAAAAAAAAAAGAATTGAATTGTGTATATGTTATATATATATATGTACACACTTCCATAGCAACATAAACCTATTACTAAATATTTTTGCTACATGTAGCACCCTAAAGAACAAATCCAAAACAGACTGGTTACAAGACAAACAGCAAAGCCGTGTATTAAGGAAAATAAAGAGTCAGGATACACAGCTCCCTTCGATGCTTAGGTGCACGGGGGAAGCAGGGTGCAATAGGGCTGCATAAGGATCAATGAAAGCAGAATTTGGCCTCCATCAGCAAAACCTTTATCATTATGATAAAACAGCAAGGAGAGACATGCAAGTTACTGGAACATGTTTGAAGCCGTAAATAAAGGTGACATAAATGTGATGCACAGTTCTGCCCAGCCAGGCAGCAACTGTACAGATAAAAAAGTGAGGCAGCACTTTTCCTTTTCAGTCAGTTTTTCAGTTATTCAACCTTTTCCCAAAGAGACCCTTGTGAGAATGCATTTTCTCCACTTTGCTGTGAAACCCAGCATCTTATCTCTTGCATTAACATCCATTTGACTACATTAGAGTTATTTGAGCAGGGACTAAAGAAGGAATAGGGAAAGACAGACCTTTCATGCCATGACAAAATGAGCCCAGTGCTCTTTCTATTCATGAAGAACTCAAACAGCAAGAAACAGGTATTTCATTTAATCCTCTTAAAAGCAAGATTTGAGTTCTATAATAAGGCCAGTAACAATTTTAGGACTGAAATTGTTGGTCAAATGCAAGCAAACTTGCTGGATAATAAAAATAGAGTCAAGCTAAAATATGAAGGGAGAAATCTTGAAGTTTGCAAGGAAAATTATTATTTGGACAATTTTTATGACTGAGAACCTCCAACAATGGAAAGTTTAGAGTCACCTCAAGTAATATATGAATCTTCCTTTCTGTAATTCATACATAGTACATCCTGTAGTATCTGCCATGAAGACAGAGATGAGAATCTTCCTTTCCTCTTTGTCACAATCTTTTATATGAAATCAGCACCTGTTGTGTTCCTCACAGACTTCTTTAGGGAAAATAATGCCACAAGCTTACATTTACTAAATTATGAAAAACTGAGATTTCTTTTTTTTTAGTTGACTCATGTTCTTGGACCAGCAGTGATGAACGTGGTGAGACCCTGATCTGAAGTGTGACAAGCAATTAAGTATCCAAAAGGGCAGATTATCAAGGCAAAAATACAGGGAAGGGGTTTACATCCACTAGGTTCTCGTTAACTTATACCACAAGAACCATACAATCACAGAATTATTCTAGTTGGAATGGACCTTGGGATGTCTCTGTTCCAACCTCCTACTCCAAGCAGGTTCAACACCAAACTCAGACCAAGTTTGCTCAGGGTTTTGTCCAGTTAGTTTTTGAAAACTTCCAAGGACAGAGATTACACATTGAAGAGCTTATGGTGGTCTCATCAATAGGACTCAAACTGAGCAAAGTGGTGACATTTGACACTTTACCCACTAAATTTTGCAGTGTTGAATAGACTGTTTAACCTTCTCCTAGCACATCAGTGTCATTGACTTATTTATTTTCTTCGTGCTTGCAGGACATCACCATGCTATTATTGCCTTTTTCTAGGTGTAGAATTAAGGATGAGAAAGATAGACGCGGAAAGATTAAGAGGTACGTACCTAAATAATTTTCAAATCCCATGCTAAGTATCAAGATTGCAGAGGATGCAAAGAATAAAACTGTCTACTTCTGCTGCAGAAGGCTGAAGGAAAGTGACCCACTTTAGTAATCACTGAAGGAAAGAATTCCTTTTTCTTCACATCAGAAAGAAAAAAAGTAGCATGAAAACATGGCAGAGTTGAATATATTCGGATATTCAGTTCAAGATTTCATTTCATATCACAATCTGATTTACCAAAGCAACTCTTCTTGTTCTCCATCCTGTTACTTGGAAAACAATAAAATTACCTGTGGTAAATCTTTCAGTGTTGCAAGAGCATAACCTCTTCAAGAGATTTTAGGCTATTGCAGTGTACAAAGAGAGAAAAGAATTCCTTAGCAGACCTGTGACAATGTTTTACAGTCTTTAATGCTTGCAAAATTTTTAAATTAGTTTCACAGCTTTGGTTAAAGGTATCTTTCAGACTTAGCTTTTCACTTTCTTTCTCATTTTGAAGCTTCTTTGGCACTTCTTCCCACAGTTGCAGACACAACTTAAATGCATGCCCTCTGAGCTCTTATCTCCTGACCAAGACAATGAATCTGTTGCCTGAACCAACGCGCAGGTTCTGAATGCACATTATATTACTATGTACATGTCTTTCATTATGAAGTACAAGAAAACAAAAAAAAAAGGCCAGGTGATGAGCTAGTACAAGGCAGATGAGTCTTCTGAATTGAGAGGACCTTCACTGATTGATACCAGCTGACAATGTGGCCCAACATGTTGACCCAAGAACATTCGCTTTATAAACAACCCACTTGCTCTGCCAGGAACAAACGGATGCACTGGGCCACAACACTATTAGAGATTATGGTAAATTTAAACATATTTTCATTTTTTTTTTTTCTGTTATGAAGTCATCATCGTGAATTATTTAAGTATTTTCATTCCCTCTTTTTTGCATCACCTTTGCTAAGGTTCATTTCTTGATACATCTGAGGCAGCCATAAGAAGAAAAAAGGAGCCTATCAGGTCAATTTACTTTCAAGCAAGTTCACAAAAGCTTACAAAGCTTATCAGCTCTGGCAATGATATCAGCCATATGAAAAAAATATATCCTGGATCTACCAAAGATAAAACCCAGAGGCTCTACAGCAGGTTAGGATGTGCATCATCAGTGCCTTAGCCCCATGTCAACTTTGCATTGAAATCCATTCCCTAGTATGACACGGTGTTACAAAACATCATGTTATTCATCTACTTTTTCCTGCATTCTCAAATTCTGAGCAACCCTAGAGCACTTTCCAGAAAATTGTTAACACTTAATCTATCCCTTTGGACAGAAGTCATTTCAAACAACTGCAACAGCATAGCTGTGGATAACTTCAGAAGACAGACCCATACCTCACTTTCCCAAATTATCTTTTTTTTTTGAGTCTTCTGGTGGTGGTGGATATTACCCTTGGAAAATCAAAATAGGAAAATCTTTGTTAAACCATTCAGATTCCAAGAATGTGTTGTTAGAAAACAAAACCGAAATTATATAGATTACAATGATTTACACAGAATGCAGGAACTATGAGGATGACAAACACTGAAAAGAACTAAGACATAGCAAAAGATTCCTTCAGCAAATATGTATCACAATAACTGGATTAGGAAGGATTTGCCAGCGCGAGCCCATAAGCTTGGCTAACATTTTGATGACAAAAAGTTGAGCTCCAGTCATCTGTTGAGCATGTTTGTGTTCCTGTGAGCCTGTCTGCAGCTGGGAACACTGGGAGGGAGGAAAGGCGGGAGAAGGTTAGCTGTCCCACACTCAACTGGCACTTTTTCTTCTCCTTGGTGTTCACTTTCTACTCTTAAACAACTGTCAACAGCATCTCAGTCATTTCCTCCTTGATCTTTCCCTGTTCTGCAGCGTTAACAAGGCAGTTTGTGTCATCCTTGATTAGCAAATGCATCCTTTCCCTTTCCCATCTCCCAGCATCCCAATTTCCAGGGCAAAAAGTAATGTCCGGGTCACTCACCCCTAACATCTGATGCAAATAATAATACTGCAGCCCTTGATAATAGAGCAGGAAGGTTTTCCAGAAGAACCATACGTTGAGGGAGAGCCAGAAAAGCTAAAATGAAACAGAAACAAGAGATTGCAAGTGAAAGTTACATGTGGACACTTTTCAGCGTTAATTTCATTCATAAAACTCGTATGCATGGAGTTTCATAAACATACGGAACAGGAGAAAAAACTTGGAGCAATTAGCATGAAATATTTACAAGCGTTAAAAGGAATAGCCCCTACGTGGGAAGTTTTCACTTCGACTGAACTTCACAAAACTTTAGCTTTGTAACTTACAGACTACCCAGAGCTGGCAAACCCCTCCGCAAACAAAACGCTGCTCCAGCTCTTTAGTTAGATACTACAGTTAAAGGCTCAAAGAATAAAAAAAAGTACCAACAAAGAGACAAAGGCAGGACGAACTTGACCTCCAAG
>JAHREE010000094.1:6283119-6354848 GCA_033628505.1 Tringa tobata | reverse complement strand
GAATGTCTCCAGAGAAGGAGACTCCACCACCTCCCTGGGCAGCCTATTCCAGTGCTCTGCCACCCTCAAAGTAAAGAAGTTCCTCCTCATGTTTAGGTGGAACTTCTTATATTCAAGTTTGTGCCCATTTCCTCTTTTCCTATCCCTGGGCACCACTGAAAATAGACTGGTCCCATCCTCCTGACACCCACCCTTAAAGTATTTATAAGCACTGATCACATATTTCTCCCCTAATAACTGTGTCTTGAAAAGTTTGCCTTCTGAAAGGTATCTTTAGGCTGCCTGTACAAATAGATAGGGAATTTGAAATGTAGTACATGCTATTGCCAGAGATACAGAAATCTCCAAATGCCCACACGCAGGTGAAAGGTTGTAAATGCACCAGAAAAAAATAATTACCACATAATAAACAAAAAAAACCCCAACCAAACACAAAACCACATAAGCAATGACTGGAACCTGCCAGTACAAACTCAAGGCAGAAAAGTTGCCAGTGCCACACAGCTGCAGTTGCTGCGGAGGTGAGGAGCAACGCAAATATGGTGAAAGAGCAAGATCTGCCGAGTTTGGGGAGAAATGGTGGTATGGGATTCAGTCAGACAAAGCAACTCTAGCTGGCAGTAAAAGCATAAACACTAATGAGGGAAAGTGCTCTGCCCCTCTTTAAATAAAGGGGAACACCAGTACGTGAATAAATATTTATCCCGTGTTCGTGATTAAGTTTAGCCTGGAAACTAGACGAGGTGCAGCAAAGTGCTGGAACAGCTTTCCAGTACAAAAAGTGGGATGAAAAGAACTCGTTAAATGTTAGAGATTTATTGTTTTATGAAAAGGACTGTGTAATATCTTCCAGAGTAAGTGGTAGACTGCTAAATGATCCAGTTTCAGAAAAGGTCTTCCAGTTTAAACACACCTTCCAGCAATCATTACAACACCCGGGGACTGCCACCTCAGATCCCCAACAGTCTGGCACAGTCCTGAATTCGCCACTCTTTCCTATTTTAGTAGCAGTATTTTGGGTCAGAATTACTGAGTTATATCTGACATTTTACTTTCAATTTAATATTGAACACAATGTCTCTCTCTTTTAATTAAAATCCTCTTGACCTTTCTTGAGAATGTGCCTATTATTGTCACAATTATGTGGCCTCACTCCAGAATTCAACTATTTTTGTAGAAGTAACACATCATATTCTTAGTTGGCGATTAGCTGCACTGTAAATTTAACTCATATTCCTTGCTTCGTATGACCCACTGAGACAATCTCACAATGTTAGAGGATCCCCACCCCCTGTTCAGTTTGATGAAGCCCAACGACATGTGGAACTCTCCGTGGATCATGTTGCATTTAGCGCTAAGACAAGGTAAACACTGTCAGGCAAGATAGTTTAGACAAGAAAGATTGTGAACGTTATGGAGAAGATTATAGGGGATAGACTCAAATCCCCTATTTTATTCAATTAGGCTCCCATCCAGTAAAGGTCTTTGGCACACATTTAACTTGAAAAAACCCAAGCGCTGAGGTCCAGCCTAACTTTTCTTTCAGTTAAGTAAAGGGATTTCTTTGCCCGGTGAGGGCTTTCAGCACATATGCAAGGGCTTTGTTGAATCAGGGTCTTGCACAGGAGTAAATGAGAAGCAACGTGACTGAAGTGCATGGAATTATGTGAGTTAGACTGGGAAGAAAATATGGCTGGTATTTCTCCTTGTTCTCCCCTCTGCATTCTGAGTAAGTAGACCCAGTTTGATTAGAGTCAGCCATCATGACAAACCTTGACAGAAAACACTATTGGCTTGAGAACCTTCATTTTAAATGGACCTAAAGTTCAATAATACCTTTAAAGTGTTATTGGCTATCTAGAAGTTTATGATTTGCTTGCATAGATAGATATGCTTATAACTGATGCTATGACTTTTTTTTTTTTTTTTTCAGACCATGCCATTCTTTTGCAAAAGTAGAAAGTTAGTATAAGTCTTAGTTATCTGAACCTGCTTGGGGCTTTCTTACTAGGCAGTCTTCTGGGAAAAGCTGAAGGTCTCCTCATTGTATAGTAAGGACTTATAGTAGAGTTGATGTTATTTTTTCCCCTGGAGACAAAAGAATTACACAAACCCTTGCCAATTAATGAAACACAGTTTCTGGTGAGGCCACTTAAACTGAAGCAACCAACAGCAAATGGCTCTTCAGTTTGTGTGAGACAAATTCCACAACTGAGAAATAGATACTCTTGCACAGCAGTTACAACTCTCAGCTACACAGCAAGTGAACTATTTCCACAACAGTTTAGTATCCCCCCGACCACGTTTTATGACAGCATTGTTTTCTTTTTCCTTATTTACGTGGTGCCTCCGAAAAATTTGCTGCAGTCACCTTTCCGTATTGCAGACCCAAGATACGTTTGCCAAGGGCTTGCCCTCAAGAGCAGCATCACTGGGGATTACGATAATCCTCACTGAAACTAAGGGCTGTAACCAAACTCACTTCCCTCATTTTTCTCACTTAAGAGAAGCATAAGAAGAAATCACTGAGATGCATCAATGAAAAAGGTTGCTGAAAAAGAAATATCTCCAGAAAAAAGGCACATTACTTCTCCAAAAGGCAAGTGCCAAAGCTGAATTTATTACAGGGCAGAGTTTGTTACATATTTACTAAGAAGAGCAAAGTTTACGTTTGCACATGAAAGTATCACAAGAAACAAATGAAAGAAACAGAAAAGCTGGGACACCTTGAACAAGAGTATCAAGATTTGTAGATGATGAAAAAAGCATGGATTACATAAAAAGATAACCTTTTTTGATACTGCATCCCTCACTAGGAAAATATACCTGTACGTTCCTTATGAAGAAACACTTTTTGCAAACAGTTATTTATCAGGAAGTGCTTGGTTTCTTCGTGCATAATTTTTTCAAACACTTTTTCTTTCTTCAAGCCTAGCTCCACTGATTAAAACAATAAAGGAATAGTGTAGACCATAATGGCATGATTTTTTCCATTCATGTACACTCAAAATTAATTGTTCAGTAATTGCAATTTTTATCTGAGGGAAAATTTATAAAATATAACTAACTTGAAAAAACAACAAAACTCTTGTTCCCCCAAGTAAGAATTCTTTTATCATTATTCATCCTTTTTTGTTTAAAGTATTATGAACACTTTATAAACTAAGATAGATTAATAACATCTATTTTCAGTTATGCTAGGCTTTTGGAATTAGAGCAGTAATTCCTCCTTACTTGGTAATTTGTTGCCTAAAAGCAGTTTCACTCTTTAAATGTTATTAAAATGCAAAAGTTTTTTTTCTCACATATAAAATTGAAGCACGCTGAAGCATTTAAATGATGAATGATACCCCAAATATTCTTGAGCAGATTTTTTGGATGCTCTTTTTATTGCCCTGTACCCTCAGTGGAATTTAAGCTATCATCATCTACTTTGGAAGCCAAAAATGTGAATTACGGTATCAACTGAACAGTTAATATTAACTAATTTTAAAAAATTTAGAGTGGAAAGGTTTATAAAGATGGTTATAATCCAAAGGTCAGTAAACAGCATCATTTTTCAATAATTTAATATAAAGCAAATTTTTCTATTTGATTAAGAGACGCTAGGGGAAGGTGAAATGCGCTTGCCAGGAATGTAATGCATTTACATTTTCCTGCCAGGAAAGGTAACCGACTGACATTGGAGACAAAAAGAAATAAACAAACAAGATATAGTCAATTCTCTGTGAAAATGAAAAACATTTTTCTGTAATTAAATTGCTTCCCAAAGGAAATAAATTTTTCAGTTCAATGCCAGAGTCTTTCATCAGACAACAACCCCCAGCATCTGCAAGGAGAGTGCTGGAACACTAAAGTACTGGCATTTTTAAGTATGTAAATCTATAAGATTTTATTTGACAAGAATTAATGCTTTTAATAGGAAAAAAGCTAGTTCAGCAGAAAATTGTTTTTGTTAGCTGGTTGCTGCTGACTTTCTTTCTCAGTGTTTCTCTCCTTTCCTTGTTTTGCTACATGTTGGTAAAGGGAATCACAGACACATTCTCATCAGGTTTCTCTGCAATCTGCCATCTAGGCTGTCCTGGATACACCTTCTTCTGCCAAGGCATGCTCTCTTGAGGGACACTGAGGACTTCAGCTACCCATCTAAAATTTCCAGACGTACAACAACTTGATCCATTTATAACAGTTCATCTCTGTAAAGACTTCACCTCCTTTTTGGAGGTAGGTCCTTCATAAAGGGGTTTTTTGGGGGGTTTTTTGTTTGTTTTGTTTTTTTTTTAAACAGATGATCAACTCGCTCTGAGAAACCAAAATATAGTCCATGGGGGTAGTAGAGCAGGTAAGAAAATAACTGAATGACTCCCAGATCTCTGAGGATGACTGTTAGATCTAGAGCTTATCAATGAGTGGCATTTGAGATTGAATTTGTGCTCTTTTCCTCAATCCAAGGAGATTTAGACCGGTATTTCCCTACCATCAGTTTCCAGGACAGGCTGGAGTGTGGAGATGCCACTGCAACTCTCATCCAGTGCACTAAATGATGCAAAAATCAGGCAGCAGAAAGGAAGAAGAGCACAGGTCATACCTGGACTCTGCCACAAGTGGAAGAGCACAAATGGAAAGTATAAATTCAGAGTTGCAGTCCCAGCTGCTGGCACTGCTGCTGAGTAGCACAAGAACAAGCTGACACAACTGTTGAAAACAGCTGCTCCTTAAATTAGTTCATCAGGTGATTACCTTCTTCTTTTGTGTGACATGCCACACTATCACAGTAGAAGCAGATGGATCCAGAAAAGCAGGTATATTTATTAGTATTCAATGACTTTTGTAAATTGAGATACAGAATGATACAGTGTTTCTCCTGACATGCTGTGATATGTTTCAAGAAGATGTGATAAACATTAACAAGGCATTACAAAATGTAACTATATAAATTAAAACCACCTTTATGTTTTTCCAAAACAAGATTTTTATAATTTCCACTTTGGAAAAAAATTTGGAAGATAGTTTTCGTTGTGATTCAAAATACCAATATTTTCTGTGAAACAGATGTTCCCTTTCTTTTAACAACCTTTGAAAAAACTCAGTGATGGGCAAAAAAGTAATACTGTCATAGCAGTAGTAGTAGATGCTGTACCCACATAGCTATGTCCCACATCTACTGCAGAATCCATGACTTGCAGCCTACACTCTACTTCTGTACCAGTTGCCCTTGCTACATCTGTGTCTCCTCCCAGTACCCTCTGGTGTTTGCATAGGCTTCCTTCTCCTGCAGCTGGGAGGAGATGGCACTAGAAGCAAACCACACATCCTGTCTCTCCTCCCTGAGGTGTCCAGCAGAGGGCTACAAAGATGATCAGAGGGCTGGAGCCCCGCTCCTATGAAGACAGGCTGAGAGAGCTGGGGTTATTCAGCCTGGACAAGAAAAGGCTCTGGGAAGACCTTATTGCAGCCTTCCAGTACCTGAAGGGGGCCTAGAGGAGAGACGGGGAGGGCCTCTTTATCAGGGAGTGTAGCGATAGGACAAGGGGTAATGGTTTTAAACTGCAAAAGGGGAGATTTAGATGAGATACTAGGAAGAAATTCTTTACTGTGAGGGTGGTGAGGTACTGGAACAGGTTGCTCAGAGATGCTGTGGATGCCCCATCCCTGGAGGTGTTCAAGGCCAGGCTGGATGGGGCTTTGAGCAACGTGGTCTAGTGAGAAGTGTCCCTTCCCATGGCAGGGGGGTTGGAACTCGATGGTCTTTAAGGTCCCTTCCGACACTAACCGTTCTATGAGTCTATGATAACACTCCGTAGAGTGGTGCTACTGAGCATTTAGGATTAGCAATCTCAGAAGGTAAGTGAGGAAGGTAGAGGTTTGCAGAGCGGGGATAGTCCTGCATGTTAAGAAAGTGGATGAGGAACAGGGAGTCCAATAACCTTCTGCAGCCCTTACCTTGAGATAACGTTCTCAAGAAACATTTTGGTGTCTCAGCAAGTTTGGGCAGGGAAAGAAGAAAGGAAAGAGGAATGGTGCCCACAACCAGAGAGACCTCAAAACCTATTGAACTGTTTCTAAGAGGTTTAGTAGGATTAGTAAATACAGAAATATATGTGTTTCTCATAGGAGTTTGAACAGTATCATCTTTTCCACTAATAGAAATTACCCTTTTAGCTGAGAGCAGTAATTCCACCAGCTTGCTACAATCATCATCTGCTACACACCAATCAGCCAGGTGTTGGGTAAAATAAGCTGCAAGGACAACAGTCACTCCTGGATGGGAGTGCTGAGCACCTGGGGGGCCACTCAATCCCCCAAGACATCAAAAGAGGCATCACTCAATGAGCAGTGCTAATAGAGGAGTGCTACAAGAGTTCATCCCGTTTTCCAGGCAAATTTGTGCATCACATGAGTGCTACTTTTATAGCCACAATCCTAAACTTCAATCCCTTCTAACAAAAAATCACAGTACATGTATAAAGACAAATATATATTTACTGAAAGTAATGTCTCTTTGTTACAGCAGCAACCAAAGAAACCATTGTGGTGCTAAATTGGAAAATGCATCTTAAAGATCCCGATAGTACTTTATATTGTTATCCATTTGTTTTATGTCCCACAATATTTGTAAGCATCATTATTTTCAATTTTAGATAGCTAATAGGAACAGTTTTTACATCCATTTCCTTTTTTATGATTGCTATAGCTATAAAAATATATACAGTTTATCTTTTTAAATAAAGAACTCCCAGTGCTTTGGAATAAAATTGTTCTCATCAAACAAAGAATCTGCTCATATCACAGAGAAACTGTCATTCTCACTGGGGAATGTTTTGAGTGTTTACCTGTTGTTCCTTATAATTTCTAAATTAGAGAATTCACAGTTGTCTATTGAATGCCAAGATAACATTTGACTTTAGGTTTCCCACTGAGCTTTATTCTTTGTCTTTGCTATGGAAATGAAAAAAACTGGTATTTAGAAACCCTATTCTTCAAAGAAAGTAAATAGCCATGTATTTTGAGGAACGGTGCTTGTTCACACAACCTTCCTTCTGCAGGAACAAAGGCAGCAAGAATAACTTACATATACAGAGTTGCAGAAAATCTAAAAAAAAACCCCAACAAACAACCAAAAACGAAAACCGAAAACAACCAACACTTGGAGATTAGTTCTGCATTAGTTCACACAACTCGTATAGCACATTTGGCTTCTGAAAGCAAGAATAATTGACAAGGTATTGGGGTTATATAACATTTCTAATCACAACTGCTGCCCTTCTGTCACTTGCATTATTTTAAGCTAGTCTAGATAGCGATATTTCAAAGGAGTGTCAGACATGTACTGAAGTGTGATTGGTGCAATTCTAATTTGGATGGACATTTCTCATGCTTTGATTATCAAACCAGATAAAGAAAAGAAACAGAATGGAATTGTAAACTGCTCTATAATGAGTGCTTTTATCACGCCATATAAAAAAAGAAGGGAAACTAAAACCATTTTCTAATATAACCTTTAGAGTTGTTTATTTAACCTGTTTGTTACATTAAAAATTGTCTCCCCGTTATTTCACTGAACTGAAGTGAAATAACTCTGAACAGTACAACAAACTTCCTAGAAACGTTAGTTCCTTGGGGTAACCTAGCCTGAGGGCTGTAAAGTTTGCTTCTGCATTGGTTTCCCTCCAGAGATAATAAAGCTAACATAATACGGAAAAAGGTCTGACAACATTGTTTCTAAAAAGTCATCACTGGTTTACACCAAGATTCATGTGCTTATGTTTAAAAAACAGACTTAAAAGGAACATTCTCAGTGAATGAATACACAAGGAGAAAGACAGAAGTGTTTTTTATATATCTAAGTAACCACTCATGTTAAGAACATCACCACCACTGGCTAAAACCATCCTTGACTGTAACTTTCTATCTTTTCCAAAGATAGGAAGGACACAAGAAGATGGAGTAAAGTCAAAGCAATTAATATCAAGGATATTAATAACTATAATAGGTGGTTCAAGTCCACCAGCATGGCTAAGATTTTTTGCAAGCGTGATACTGAAGGATTTGAAGGAGGTCAATGAACTGGCTTTCGAGAGTTTTACAGCAAGCTCCTTTTGGCAAGAAAGGCAAAATAGGAAAAAGCCCAATTTATGTTTGTTGATGAATTTAGTAAGTGGACCAGGAAGGTCACCAGTACTGGCTGACTAAGGTTGGTGATCGAATTGTGACAACAAATGAGAGGTAATAACCACAAAGGTATACTTCATAGTCTAAGCATTTTATGTTTGGTGTGTCATTGACAATGAGCAATTCACCACAGTGGTTGATAAAAATAAAGAGGAATTTTCCATGTGAACAAGGACAGTCCACAAATCTGTGTCAAAAACTTTGGTACTGGTTGCAGGGACAAGCTGTAATATCTTCACATCCTGCCTGTCAGAAGAGATCATTGACAGATCCCTAACCTTTCAATATTCATGTTATGCAGGGAAGTATTATTGCTTTTACTCTTCCTTAAGTGATCCACAAAACCCAGAAAGACTTCAGAAACCTCACAAGGTTGTAGAGGACAGGGGATAGATATTCAGAAAAATATGGTAGTGGACTGACTAGTTAAGAGACTTAAAAAGGCGGGGGGTATAAGGGGGGGGGAATCTCCACCTCTCAGGAAAAAAAAAAAAAAAAACAAAACCAAAATCAAAACAACAAAATACCCCAAAAAACAAACATGTCATCCTTTCATGTTAACTCAGATGCGTTGTAGGACAAGATGTGTTAATCAGGCTGCTTCTTTTTTCTTCAGAAGACTGTCTCCCTACTCTTAATAAATCTTGTTGTTTGGAGTTTTTTAAATTAGATCCTTTGATGGAGACTGCAAAGAAAATGAAGCATCTTGCTGTTCAGAATTTTTTTTCTTTATTTATTTCATTTTTTTTTATCCTCTTCATCCAGTGGGTGGCCTCACACTTCTCTGCATTGCATTGCACACAGAATATTCTATTTCCTCGGGAGCTTTTTTATTGTGTGCATTACTGCAGAAAATAAGCATCTCTAACTTTCACAAATTTGCATGCAGCCTTGTGAGATGTCCTCATTTTACAGATAAGAAACTAAAGTAGAGTGATTTCTCCCTAAAATGCTTACTGATTCTGAGTGAGTGAGGTTATTCAGCTCCTACGTCCTTCAATTTTTCCCTCTTCTGATCTCCACCAATGTTGGGCTTCCACTTCTTACATTACAAGCTTTACAAGACCAATAGCCCTCCTCATCTTTGTGCCTAGTCAGTGCTAAATAAACAAAGCAGGATGATAGAAGATAATTTTTTCCCACACAGATTGAGAAAGAATATGTGGTTCTGGCCATCTTGCCAGGCACACGTCAAGTATTAGTTAGTTAAACAACACTTTGGAAAAGAGAAAGAGTTTGGACTCTCAGTACCTTTCCTTTGCCTCCACTTTCTCAAAATAGTTCTCTGATCCAGGCTATGCAGCACACATGCAGATTCAGTCCATGAGGGAAGTGCTTTAGGGATTTTGTGCTCTCCAGCCCACAAGTACATGTATTTCGGTAGACTAAACATAAGAGATATGTCTCTCTAGGACTGCAAAGCTGGTCCAGTTTTCAAAGTTGACTGTCCTGGAGGCTCCAGTCTCTGTGCAATGTTAAGTGACCCAAAATGCAGAAAGACATGTAATTTGTATTATTATTTTTGAATTCCACACATCCAAATTCGGATTATAAAAGCCTGAAAAAATGCTTTATCATGTAGTATCCATTCCAGGTCAGGCAAATGACCTCATACACTGCCCTGTGTCTGAGGGTGGCCAGGGTTAGAAGTCTAAGAAAAAAAAAAAACAACAACAAAAAAAACCAGAAGAAAACAGTGAGAGTCTAAGGGATGCCTCTGAAGAATAATATTCCGGCATCTCACAATTCATGGTCCAGGGAATTCCTGTTAGTCAGGAATTTTTTTATAATGCTTTAGGTGTTTTTCCTTCCATTGATTTTCCATCATTTTAAGAACCATGTAGACTTTCAGTGTCCACTGCCTTCACTGGTAAGAAATTCTAGAGCTGAACTACAGATGAACAAATATTTTCCTCACCTGCTTGAGACCACTCACCTGCCAGTTTCATCTCACATCGCCTGTTTATTGTTTCAGAAGTACAATTGTTCTGTACTAATTTTTACCAAAGCACTCAGGATTTTGAAGACCTGTACGTACCCTCCTCCCCAAATGTTTGTTTCTTCCTGGGCAATATCCCCTAATTCTGCTATTATAATTTCTCAAACTTGAATCACTTTGGTTGCCTTCTCAGTTGCTCTCCCAATTGTACTATAACCTTTGGTTAGAATAGGATCAATTAGCAGCTTGATAAATAAAACCGAGAAAAAATACTGTAACATGTAAAGGCTGTACTGAATATGCAGAGAAAAATTTTACTAGAAAATGCGGAAGAACAATGTCACACTAGCTCAAATTATTCAAACAAAATAAACAACTGGAATTAAAAAAGAAAAGATTGTTGTTTTTTTTTTAATGTTGAATAACTAGAAATTATATACATCAACATTTAAGTTGCATCAGAGAGCTGTAGGTGATGAACAAAGCTGATTTGGAATCCTTTAAAGATGCAGTGACTTAAGTTACAAACATTTTGGGTGGTGCTGAGCCACTCGGCTACCTGCTAAATGCAGTGAAAAATCCTACTTACTAAGGGATGGTACAGTGTGGCCTAACAAGAGGAGAAACTGAAGAAAAACTAAAGAAAAGGGAAGCCTTAGAAATAATAAGCAGTGAAAAAAAGTATCTGAAAGTAGAAACAAACTGTGAAAAGAGACATTATTGAAGAAGGATGGCACATTGAGGACCTCCTGAAAGAAGCTGAAGAAATAATTTGTGAGAATTGTAGTGGGGAGAGAAATGTTACTGCCAGCTTGGAAGAAGCTGCAGTCCGACAGCCTCCAATCACATAGTTGCAGAGAAGAAAGATAACTAAACGCAGACTGGGAAAGAGAGGAAAATGGATATGATTTAATTATCTCAACAGAGCTGGTTTTAGCCACATCTGAAGACAAATAGAAGAAAGGTCATCTGAAAGAATGTGAAGCTGCTAAGAAACAAAGAAAAATGGTAAACAACATTTTAAAAAATGAGAAATGGGAATAAGGAGAGGAAGAACTTCCAGTCCTTGTCCTTTTAAATGGGATTTTGTCAAGTTTAATTCTGTAAAACATTCAAACATAACAAACAATCCACAGAAAGCATAAAAACAAAGAGCAGGCTGCTGCAACAGTTCGCAGAGTGAATCATCAGGCCTGGCCTCTAAAATCGACCAAAAGTTGAAGGCAGGAGGAGAAAACTTTAAAACATTTCAGCAAGACCACCCTAAAGACTGCCTTGGACTTCTGTATCAGTAACTTGGAATGAGGGTTCTTCTTGCAAAGCCAGAGACATGTCAAGGATTGTAAGACTATCAAAGGCTACAGATAAATATTTATGTTATAATCAGTTGTTATGAAGCCATACAAAGTTTCACAGGGCAAATCACATTGGGATGGGAAAAAATCAGATCAGACTGTAATGCAATTGACTTTATAACGGGAAGGTCATCCTGAGGTAGCGTTTTTTTCTTCACAAAGAATCAGCTTAATAGAAGTCATTGTATAATAAATCTCCATTGTTATGGAGGAAGAACTGAGAGTTCCTTGGAACTGCTCTGAACTCTCATTTGCATTCAATGCCATCTTATAGCCCTCATTCGTAGGTGGAAAAAGGGGTGAGAGCAGCCTCCTGGAGACAGAAACCTGCAAGTCTGAGTCTGCACCAACTCAGTTGGGACAAGACATCAACAATGTGTTTCTGTAATTTATGCCTTCTTATTTCTAGAGTTTTCTTTTGAAATGGTGGTTCCAATTTTATAGCCAAGAACTAAATCTCTTGCTCTGCTACAAATCAAACTTACTCTTTGCACTTTGAGTGTTTTAAAGTAAATTTATGTGAATTTGACCAGTTAAAGACATCTAACATTTTGGGAGGCAACCAATTGCAATAAACTATTGCTATAGGTGTACTCTCTCTGCTTCATGTAATCCCCACCATGTGCCATGTCTTTATTGCAGTGACAGAGAAAATGGTCCAATGCACAAGTGGCAAGAATAGAGCCAGGACACAACAGAAAGCAAGTGACATCGTTGTTGTTGTTTTTTTTTCTTTTAAATAATGCATTAAGGGAGACCCAGCAGGAAGAAGAGAGCAAGTGGTTCCCTTCTTCATGCCCCATAAAAGAATCATCATTTAGAGTGTCCACAAAGCTCATCTTAAGATGTTGTAAAGCATTTCATACTCAGAAAAACTTGGCAGATAATGATACTGGCTACGTATCAGTACCCTCAGTGTCAAAAGGGATTCCTACAAATCATTAAGCATCATTTTATTTTCCAACAACATTCTTCTGAGGAAACACCTCTTCTATCGTTACTTGTATCTTCACATTCTTCAAAGAGAGGGGTTTCAATGTTTTTTTCCACTCCATTTGCACAGCTACCTCCCTTCTCTTAGGACTTGCTGTGAAGTAATGGAATTCTTTTCTTTTGATTGGAAGGGGTGAGGGCTTAAATCTTAAATCCCAGTCTCCAAAGGAAGATGCCATTGGTTGGCCAATCATGATTTACAGAGATCCAACTGCGAAAGTCTGTCAAACTGTCTGATTTGTGATAGATTGGGGATTTCAAAAACTGTCAGCATTTTAAAAACAATATGCAATTAAGGTCACCCTGCCTTACTTTCTGAGTATCACATGTTAAAGGATTTTATCCAGCAATTCCTACAGTGATCATACAGAAAAAATACTTATTGCCAAAGCCATTTTGCTCAAAGATACTTGCTCTCATTTAAACATTCAAGTGAGAAAAAAATCACAGCCGTTGGTAATAGTTCATAGAATTACAGATTCATAGAATACCAGCTTGGAAGGTACCTCAAGAACCATCTGGTCCAACCTCTCTTGGCAAAAGCATGGTCTAGGCAAGATGGCCCAGCACCCTATCCAGTGGAATCTTAAAAGTGTCCAATTCTTAGTAGTTTATTAACATCCCGATTAAAACGTTTCACTCCATTCCCAATCTGAATTGTTATGTCATCAATTTCTAGAGACTGGATCTCAGGCATATCTTGTTCTCCTAGATCAAAGAGCATGTACCATCAGATTTCTTTTCTTCTATTGGTAGATTCAAAAGGTACTCTCACCAGCTTTGTAATATTTCTATTTGCAAACTAATTAGGCTCAGTTATCACACCTGAAACCAAACTTCAGTTCTCATACTTCTTTTCAGAATGCTTAGGAATTGCTTCATAATTCTGTCTGAAGAGAGCAACTAGAGCTAGACAAAATATTCCAGTAGTAGCCTTCTCTGTTCTGCACATGACAGTAACACCACCTCTTTACTCTTCCTGACATTCTTCTGGCGGTAGATCCAATTGCTGTGTTTGCCTTCAACTACACCACCACATTTGAGGTTTGTCCTTGTTTTGCTATGGATCATCTCCCAGCTCTTATCTCAGAATCACTTTTCCAGGAGAGAGAGTTCCTCAACATATGTATAATCCTTTTCCTTTGCCATTCCCTCTGATCTATTAAGAAGCAAATTATTCATAGGTACACTCCTTATCAAGCTATAGAAACCTACTTCTATCATTGACCTGTCCTCCAACTTGCACGTTGAAAACTGCATGCGTGTTCATTTTATATTTTCTTTTGAACTATTAATAACCAGCTCAGAAGCACTGGACCAAGACCATCCTGAGGAAACATCAGATGTTTGCTGTTTTGTTTTAGGAAGAATAACACTTTTATCATCCATCATATGCTACACTTATGTACGTATGAGCTTAGTTTCTTAACTAGCTCTCAAGCAATTAAAATTTATCAATAGATTAAACATATCTGGTTTTATTGCTTTCCTGGAGACAGTCTTAGAAAGTTAATAAACTTGCCCACAGAGCAATTTTAAAGACTGAGTTAAGTATTTAAGTGTCTGCACTTCAAGATTTAGGATGTTTAGATACTATTATTACTTGAAGTTTAAATATTGTTATGAAGTTTTAAAACTCAAGAAGAGGAAACAGCCAAAGAGCAGAAGAAAAACAGCCATCAGTCATTCCAACTGAGATAAACAGAAACTGAATAACCAAGTTTTAATATCTTTTTTTTCCTGGCACGATTCTCTGTTTTTAATTTGCTAGACCAACTTGCTGATTTTTATTTTTTTTTTAAATATTTGCCTGTCTGGAGAGACATGTACATGAACGTAAGGGATAAGAAGATGTACTCAAAACAGTAGCACAGCATAAAATGTTCAGACACTGGAAAGTATTGACCTCATCTTATTTTTGCCTGAGTCGGCTGGTTGTAAGAAGTGAGCTGGCCATGAATCTGTTCCAGCAATTCTTTGGAGAATTCAAGTTCACCAGTAAGAGGGGTAATGTAGTTCCTCTTCATCCACATTAATACAGTGGATATTTTGGAAGTATAAAATGCTCAAAAATTAAAAGAAACTGAAAGGTTAGTCCTCCCATAGAAACATTAACCACATCATAAAGGAATATATCACAGTATGCAGTGTAAGCAGTAAGAGAAATTATCCAAGATATTTTTTTGCAGTAGGGAAAATTATGGAAAAAATAGAGCAAAAAAATTAATTCCTGAATGTCTTCGTAAGACACCATTTAGGAAGGACATTGCTTTTAATTTCTTCTCTTCTAAGAAAAAAAAATAGGAAAAATCTGCTTTCACTTAAAAAATGAAACTAAAATGAAAAGGATCTAATCTAAAAGTTATTTTCTAGTGAGAGTGTCTTTGCAAGTTCATTGTCTGCTCTTCATATTCTTGTTTTCTGTCCTCCAGCATGCTTAGATAAGTACCCCAAACACATGAAGCACCATGCAGCATTCAGCTTCATTGATTATCTCTCAACAGTCGATTTTGTCACATTGCTCCAAGCCTTATTATGTCTCAGTCTGGTTTCCCCATAGGTATTTCTTCAGTTTCAGCAAAAAAGCTGCATCCTTCTTCTGCTTCTCAGTAAAAACCTTCTCAGACTAACCAGGACTACCTTTCAAGCAAACTGGGAGAAGGCTGTACAATACAGCAGCTGAAACAGACTTCTTAGTTTTAGTTATGCACATCCAGAACTAACTCATCTGCCACAGGCCTTGATTCCAGCAAAAATCTATTTTTCCAATAATCAGGGACATAGATTTCTCCTTTTTTAAAGGAAATGAGAGGCCCAGGGGTTCCAGACTGCAATGGGGCTACATGTCTCTCTCCTTGCTGCAGTGAGGCGAAGGTACAAAGATAACCTCTCTCCAATGTTTTGACAGAAAGCTCTTAACAAACAAAACATATATCCCCAAAATAGTTTAGGTTTGCATACTTTCTGTCAAATGAACAAATGAAAAGTTAGTTCTATTCCTGGAGGAGTTTATTTGGGGGGTTTGGGTTGTGGGTTGTTTTTTTTAATCAAGATAGCATTTTGTGGGTTATAAATGGCAGCTGTTTACATGAGGAAAAAAAAATGTTATAAATTTAGGGTAAAGTTTTGTAAGGTTAGAGCTAAATTCTGTTGCCATTTCCTCAAGCCTAATCCAAAACAATTTCATTAAACTCCGTCAAGTTTCTCTAGATTACTGCAGTGTAAATGCAATTCTGTTTGGTTTCAAATGTCTGATGTTTGCAGTGTACACGGACACCTGTGGAACCAAATATCTCTTTCCTCTTTACAGGGTTTATGCTCACAGCAAGACAGTAGCTGAGGTGAAGGAAAAAGGGCTGAATATCCTGATCCAAAGTTTGTGGGACAAATTCTCAGTGTGCTTGCATAACTAGCTAACAAATTGTGAGGTTTTTTTTTCCTGAGAGTTTTAAGTACCTCGTTCAGCACATCCTCATCTCTAATAGTGAAAATTGGTCTTCAGCCATGAGGTGCTTCATGTAATGGAAGAGGTTTACATTACATGTAAGATTTCTAGTTACACAAGCTCAGTAATGACAATGAATCACCTTCTAGCCCACAAAACAGAAAGCATGATGGTTTCCTCCTGAGAAAACAGAGAACAATTTATGCATAATGCGTAGCCTGTTTAAAATGTTTTTCCCGATAGGGCAATAAAACAGTTCTGAGAAGTCATAGAAGGGAGGAAAATGTTGCCTTCCCTTTTTGCCTTTGCTTCAGAACTAGCAGCTGTGCCAAAGACATGAAAGGGTAAGAAGAGTTCAGAAGGGGGAAAATGAGCAGATTTAGGCTGCTATAATTCAAACTGTAATAGAGGAAAATCATAGCTACTGTGTAGAGTCACAAGAATTATGAATATAAATGAGTGAATTTTATATATCATTAATTCTAGTGAGAAGCATAATTAGTTAATTGTATAATGGGAGGGAGATTGTTGCTTCCTATACACTCCTGAGCAGCAGGGTGCCAGGCACCTTGATACACCCTTACAGGAAAGCTCAGCTGCTTCACAGGGATGCTGCTCTCCCACCCTGCTCTTGCAAAGGTGTAGGAGTGGGCAGGGCATCACTTCCACCTCTCTGTCTCTGACAGAAGGAGGTATCATACCTCAGTTTAGAGTTGGCAGAGCCATATCAAGTCATTGCAGGGCTTGGGGCAGGATGTTAATTTGCCTTCCTCCCACTGCTCCAGCTCCCAACCCCACTGCTCCTCCTCTGCCAGGCAGATCCTGTGGCCTTTAACGCTCTTGTTCTGCATCCCTGATACTCCCTCACACATACCAAGGGACACTTTTTCACTGACCTGAATATAACTCTTCTCCTTGGAAGATATTATTAACTCTAACTTGTCCTGGGAGTTCAAACTACATTTTCTCAGCTCTGGGAGAACAGTAAGATCCTCAGCATTTTAAAAAAATGTTGCCTTAGACCTATGCAGTACATGTCCATGGACATTCATGTGTTACTTTATTGTGCTTCAATTTTCTCTTGTTATGTTTTCAGGCTTAGGAGACTTCAAACAAGGTTCGACTTTCCCTTCAGGAAAAGAAACCGCAGTTTGTTAATATTGGACATGTAATAGGTCCATTCTTGGAAACTCTCTGGGCTTTTATATTTGCTTTTAAGGGCTTATCAACAAAAAGATATTCCTGTGCCCAGTGATATTTCTGTGGTCTCCTCTGTATCACTGGCTTGTTGGCTGAGTTCAAGTACAGGCAAAAAAATAGAAGTGGAGAGATCTGAAACATCATTTTTACATTTGTTTCTGTGCAGCAGTTGAAAAGCACAAAATTCTCTAGATAAGTAAAACTTCCTCAACCACAAGACTTAACAGTCAAAGCTCTGTATACTACAACACACTGATGTTAATTCTCCGTGTGATTGCAAAGCAAAGTATTTCAGTTTTGTGGACCTTAATTGGTTCATTGCATGGAAATAAGAAACAAAATATTTTTGTCTTCACTTTTAAAGACATGTCAAGTGCTTGAACATAAAAAAACTGCAACTACTTAGCAGATCACTCGTGGTTTAAAAAATGCTAACTGTCCCATCATGGTTTGTTTGTGATACAATTCTTCATCATAGCTCATATTAGTACTTCAAGAGATGCTGTTGTCTTTAGCAAAAAATCATAAGTTCAATTTTTTTCTTTGCCTATATATTTAAAGGAGACATTTGGGCCAGTTAGCATTTTGTTCTTAGTAAAACATTGTATTGGCTGTATATTGCTGCTCTAACTCTTCAGATGCTGCAAGAAGGTACCAGAAGTTGTAATCTTCTAGGAGGTTGGCAAGCAGGAAAGAAGTTTTAAGAAATACCTGTGAAAACAGGTACAATGATCTATTTGGAGCAAAGAACACCATTTTGCTTGGTGTTGACTGTCTACAGGAAGCGGCCTCAAGGTGCTCCAGGGGAGGTTTAGATTGGATATTAGGAAAAATTTCTTCACTGGAAGCGTTGTCAAATATTGAAACCAGCTGCCAGGGAAGTCGCACACCCCTAGAGGTATTTAAAAGACGTGCAGATGTGGTGTGTAGGGGCATGGTTTAGTGGTGGAGTTGGCAGTGTTAAGTTTATGGTTGGACCTTTATGGTTGGATCTTTATGGTGTTTGCCAACCAAAATGATTATATGTATCACAGAGGACAGTCTTACCACCACTCAATGGTGGAAAAAGATCTATGTCTCCATAAGTCATCCAGTAACCAACAATGCAGGACCAGCTAATTCAGCATAACTTAAATATTTCACATTATTCAGAGGAAGATTAAACAGTCTGAAATGTTCTGTGAGAAACTGAAGCACACAGTAGTAAACAATAGACCATATCCAAGTACAAAGTGGAAACATCAGTTGTCAGAGTTGCTGAATAGTCTTGTTCTCTGTCAAAATGAATCCGTTCTCAGTCCACTGGAAAAATCATAATATAATTGGGAGGAACCTCTTCAGTCAGTGTAGTCAGACCTTTGAGGAACCACTCAGAGAGGTTTATTTTATAAGCTGATTAAGCTCTGTCTGAAAATTCATTTTCATGTCAATTTTGATCCTCCTGTTACCACTAAATGATCATCACACAGCTTCATTCTTGAAATAACTAGATACTTTCTTCTGTTATCCAGCTTTACAAATTTATTTACATACTCTGAAATCAACCCTGAATTTGTTTCAATGCTCTCTTTTAGCTTAAATCTCTCTTTTTCTCAGTTGTTCCTTCCCAACACACTTACAAGGAGCCATGACCTGTCCACTTAGGACAAATGCTGAGCCAAACACAGAACAGGAATATTCTCGGGGGCAGTCTAAAATCTTTCATCACAGAGGTGTACCATGGCTGGGTTATGACTCCCTTTCTGGGAAGAGACCACAATCACAGACAGGTTTCCAGGCCCTTGGTCAACGGCATTAATACTTCCTTCTCTCTGGTGGAAATATGTTGTCCAATATATCACAGCATTGTGTTTGTTGTTTTAAAATATTTTACTGAAGCCCAGATAAGGGAAATTTATTACATATCCTTTATTTAGTAAAAAGCAGAAATCTTATCAGAGCAAATGGTTGGGTTACAGAACATTGTTTGCTCTTGGGAAATTCATGTTGCTTTTTCTCCACTTCCCACACACCACCCCATAGGTAAAGCACTTCCTTCTTCAAATTACATTATAAAGTCTTTCCTATAATCAACTCACTCTAACATTCAAATTGTGTTTTTCCTCTCTAAAAGTTGTGCACAATGCCTCTCTCTCATCTCTCCCCTTCTTCCCCCGTTATTTGGCAATAGTCCTCACTAATACACTCAGATTTAATGCAATCAGAGCACCAGAATTCTGGAACGAAATATATCTTATTCTCCCCATACATACACTCTCTCTCTTAGATGCTAAGCATCTTGAAATTAGCTCCCATTTCAGTTCTGGTCTTTTTAATCTTCATAAGCAGTTTAAACAAGGTATTGATTGCATGGAACTTGAGTTCTGGCTGTTTGTAAGGTAATACCTAAGATCCTACTTAGAATTTCTGCAAAAAGGAAAATGAATGTTTCCCATGCCAGGGAGCAGCAAGAGCGGAGCTGCTGCATGAGGGAGGATTTGCTGGGAGCCACAGGTGGCTGTGGCAGAGGCATGGTGCAAGTCCCATGTATCTGAGCAGAGAAGAATACTGATAACAGGATCCATCAGCAGTCCAAGACAAAGGAAGGTGATGGATCTGGTCCAGGATGTATCTAAGTGGTCCAGAGCAGCAAGAGACAGGGTTGAGAAAAACCAAGCGACAAGTTGACAAGATAGGTAGGTCCAAAATCCAGGCAAGACATAGAGCTGTAAATGAATACATACAGTATAGCTCAGGCAAGGCATAAAGACACAGACCAAATTTAAACAGAGCAGAAGGTGCATGGAGTGGAGGTCCCAAGGTGAGGTCAGTCAGGAGAATTAAGGCCTGCCGGTGCACTCAAACATCATGGTGGTCTTGAAAGGAAGTACCTACCCTACTGCAAATCACTGCATGGTTTTGACAAAAAGAAGCCCTAGAAAAGGAAAGGATGAACAACCTGAAATTGGGAAAGAGCCTGGAAATAGTGTATCTACATGAATAATTCCTTAATAGCCACCCATTTCTGCAGGCAACCAGCAGACAGAAGAATCCCTTTACTGTTCTCATGTGCCCTCTAGACCTTTTCCATGGTCAGCAAGATTCCAAGATCCCAACACTTAAATGCTATTACACATTTCTCTTATTTCTCCTTTTAATGCCATCTAGTCCAGGCTGCAAAAGAGATGGACAAAACTCCAGGAGTTTAAAAACAAGAACAAAAGAATCGAGTGCAGACATATTAAAAAACAGGGGATGGGAGGTGTTACAGTCTTTCAATTGTTTCTGTTTTTTCCCCTTGGGAAAACAAAAATATTTCTTGTTGGGGCGTAGCAATCTTTAAAATGTTTTGACACCTGTATAAAAATGTTTTCTTAAATTATGGTGCTAATAATTTAAAATGTTCATATGCAGGCCAAGATTTACTGACTTGTTAAATATCACTGTATTCAAATGGATGTTATACAGATTTTATTACAGTAATACAGATACAGGTGACTCTTGGATAGTCCTCTTAATTCTGCAGTTTCAAATGGAGCCTGGTGGAAACCAAGAAAGTATATGCAAACACCACAAGAAGATTTCAAGTCACTTTTCATGGCACTCTTGCTCTTTCAACAGCCACTTGATGCCTGGTTGAGATTAACATACAGGATGACCCCAAAAAGCCTGAGACTGCATTTCTGGGAAGGGCTGCCTCTCTATGCTGCAGTCAGCCCATATTCCCACTTGGTAGCACCACTGGCAGTACGATTTCTGAGGGTGTCAGAGTATTAAAATTTGCTTTTCCCTCTCTTCAACAGAAATTATCTCCACCTGGTGATGCTCTGGACACACTGTAAGGATTGCCACATGTTTAATGGACTCTCTGGAGAAGAGTAAGGGTGTATGTCTGAAAACAGAACCTTCTTCTTCAGCTGCCACAAACTGTATTTCTTGCAGCAGCAATTTGCAAAATTCTGGTGGCAAGCCTGTAGCCTCAGACAAGGGTTTATTATTTTTATTACACTGCAACTCCCTTGTCGCCAGATAAAACAGAGCTGTGATTTGTCAAAGCTTTACTTGATTTTTGCACCATTTTGACCAATTTGAATTTCCATTATGCTCAGGTACAACTTGTAAAGAAAACTACTTGTCTTATCATATTAACGGTGTTCTTCTGTTAGAGACCTGCTGTATAGCAATGCATCTAGATAAAATGAAATAGTTTTAAAACATTGAAATGAACAACAATTTCTAACAGTCACCTCATTCTTCTGCCACTTTTTCTTTTTAAAGTTGCAAGCACTTTTGATGCCATTTCTAAATTCCTAATAAATGTAGGGGCTGGCTTAAGTTCTTATTGTCAAGAGAATCTCACCAACAGTAGCACAAGGTAAAAATATTGTGACAATGTTTTGTTTCGTTGATAATGCAGCAGAAGGTAGACAGAGACTGTAATGACAGGGGGTATCTATTTGGGTTGTGAAGGATTCTGGGATTTACAGGTGGAAGATCATGGCCTGAACCGGCAGGTAGACATTCAGCCCCCAGCCAGGGAATGCCAACGGCGACTTCTGGAGTGTGTTTGGAAGAAAGAGGGACAGAGGAGTGGGAGGCAAATGAAGTCCTGTCAGGTAATTACCTCTCCACAGAAAATCTTTTTTCCGCTTATTAGCTTACACGGTAACGTTGACATTTTTTGGCTGGTGCCTCCAAATCTCTAGATGTCTTTTGCTCTGTTTCGTAATTCCTCTTTCCCACTTTCTCTTGATTTCTCCGGCACAAGCCATTGACAGGTGTTACTACAACTTTCATCACTGAAGTATATTACATGAGGAAGTACAAAGTCTGGTGACACAAACTTAAAACCTGACTGTCGTCGCAGTGCTTTACAATTAAGACAAGTTTGATGAGGGAACAATTTTCTCTCAGCTCACAGACTGCACAAAGTCTACATTTTGTATCTGGCTACCACTTCTGTCAATGAAAGCAGATGGGGACGTCATGATATTTTCATAGTGAGAGTCCTAAAACATTCTAAGACTAATAAAACTGAAAAAAAAAACCCTAATGATATACAGACTGCTAATGCTTCTCCTGCTGTAACACACAGCTTTAATTAAATATATTCACAGTTAACTGCAGATTGGAGGGAGTACTGGAACTGAAAGGTCGCCAGTGAAAGATCAACAACGACAGCCAACAGTCACATTAAAAAAGAAAACATAAAAACAAACCTGCTTCTTGGAAAATGTCTGGGAAAAGAGACAATTTCTCATGGGTTATCTGCAAAGTACTCCCCGTAAAAACTTAAAGCATAAAATATCAGTCAAAAATAAATAAACACCGCCAGCTGCACCCAAGGATGCCAAACTTCAGATGATGGAGGCCTTATCTGCAGGGTAGTAAAGGTTCCCAAGACAGCCTGGCTCGGTTTATGAAACTTCACCTTTCACTCTCCTTCTATCTTTATTTAGCTTCCCCTTGGGACCTGCCAAGCCCAGTAGCATTTCCTCCAGAAGAATTTTTGATATGCCGAGGAGTTACTCCCAAAGGGAATGAGCCTTCATTAGGGACCAAAAAGGGCATGTGGTTCAAATCAAATCCTGGATCAGAGACCAAGAATATTTTTCATTTACTGATACTAGAATTCTGCAGTTTCCAGGGAACAGAGTGGGGCATAGAATGCCAATTCAATTAAGCAGCATTGTTTTTACCTCTACCTCCAGCAGAGAAGTTGGCTGTTCCAAGGCAAAGACTCCTGGGAGCTACTAGTTCCTTCCTATGTGACCTTGGGCAACATTCTTAATATTCTCATACCTCAGTTAACTGGCAAGAGTGTTGAAGTCTTAATTAACATGAGGGAAACATCAAGGTGATTGTAGAAAAAGTGCAGTTTTATCATTATTACCTTTGCATTTGGAGTAGCTGATGTATCTTTGCTCCTATTGATCACCTTCCAAAATTGTTTTGGCTTTAAAGAGAATATGGTAGCTTTTGAATATGCTAATTTATGAAGTAAAAATTATGCTACAGCTAATGTAGTCAAATCTCTGGGATTGCTGAAAGAAGCAGTCAGGATTCCCATCTCCTCTGTGCTTAAGTGCTGCTTGTACTCACACTTGGCCAAGTGTTCCATGAGGTGGTGGTGCTCACTAAAGGCAGGAAAAAAACGTTTACCCGGTCTGTTAGAGAACAGACCCGGCTCAGGCAGATCAGATGAGTTCTGGAGACAGCACACAGGAAACATCAGGAGCACATTTCCAGGGAGCTGGTGAGGAGTGGAAGAGGGGATGGCACCTCCAGCCTGGGAGCCGTGAGCTCCCCTTGTCCCATCTCAGACTTATCCATGAAACTTCCCCTCTGTCCGAGCAGGCATCCCCACAAATGATTCAGTTTTCAGATACAGAGCCAAGGCCAGAAAATGCGACTCTTTTCCAGAAACAAGGGGAAACTTACAGAAGTTATGAGGCCTTAAAATTCAAGATCAGCTTTTAAAACAAGCCCACATGTGCCTGCTTGACACCTGGTGGTCCTGGAAGCCATTTCTCAGGCTTTTCTTTGCTTATGTCCCTCAGACCTTTTTCCAGAGAGACAGGCAGCTGATAAGTGAGACTGAAAGAGCTGCAGAGGAAAGTATAAGACTAAATTTAGAGTATGTAATAAATATTTAGACCATTACTCCATTAGTTTAATTAAAGTTATTTCATCTGGATGTTGTTGAGGATGCAAAGTCACCTAGTAGAAGGGACTAGAAGGAAAAATGGCTTAAGCAGTCATTTTGGTCCAAGGCATGTTCATGTTTTGCTATCATATTTGTAAAGTAAACATTTCTCAGCAAAGGAGAAAAAATTCTACCTCATCCAAGCCTCCTCTGATCTTACTTGTTCCTTGAAATTCAAACTAGCTCCTACAACTACTGATGAATCAGATTAAGACATCTACAGTGCACAGGCATACTAACACGTGAATTCCTTTCTCTGGCTTTAAATTAAGAGTTATGATTGGTTATCCAGTGGTATTTAAAAATTAGAAATTGTCCTTTCTCATGATCTCCCTTGCTTTTGGAAGAAGCTTGATGATAAATGAACTATACTTCCTTGAAATTCTTTATTTTTCTTCTGCTTGTTCCCACCCTTTTTTGGAATCTTCTGAAATTGGAGCATGTCATATTTGTTATATAATAATTGAGTAATCTTCTATTTTTGCCACCCTTAATCCTTATTTTTAAGGTTAGCAACTAAGTGCTGTAAAGAAAAAAAACAAAGCTCTCACTCCAGAATAGACACACTGAGTTGATAAGTTGAAATGGCCTGTCAGGCAACATTGCAAAGACATTTCTATGCTTTGCCTTAAAATAGTAAATCTAGGAAGTATTACCAAAATGTCAATTAACGTGCATTCACACTAATTGAGGGAACAGAAGGCATGTGTCCTTCAGAGATCTGGCCTATCATCCAACCTGTGTTTGAAATTAAGTTTAATTAACCCCGGAGGATAAATCAAGACATCTAGCATCCCACTAATTCCATCATGAATCCCTTGGAAGGGAGGAGCTAACAAACATATCCCAAAATTAAGTACTTTTGTCTTTTAGCAGGGAGAGAGAAGACATTTCCTGACCCATATTAATAATAGTGTAATTTCAACTTTGGCAGCAAATATAGTTCGTTATCACATTATGTCTATAATGGCTCAGATCCATTTGTCCATTGGAAACTGCCCAGTTGCCCTCCAGTGAATGTGAGGATGGATCCACCGTGTTTCTGGTGCAGCAGGTACATTTTCTTTCCATGCTGCGCACCCACCCCAACCCAGATGGTGCTTCACCACTTGTCAGTTGCTATTAACTCCTTGCTCTGAACAGGGAAAACGGGAAGCAGAACTAATCAGTGTAGTCCTTACTCAGGAAAAGCACTGTAAAACTACTCTTCACAGAGGTGTTAGCAGAGGTCTTTCTCATAGAAAAATGGAGTAGGCTGTTGGTCTGTTTCTGAGGCAGATTCTCAGCAGGATTGTATCGACTAGTCAACTGGTCCTTTTCTGAGTGCTGATTGCACAGGTTTCTGCAATCTGAGACTTTCTGAGGAAGAATTCATTCAGGACAGAATGGAAGAGGGGGCTGTTACACTTAATAATTAAACCAAGCAGCCATAGTGACCGGGACCTTGAACTCTGGTTAATTTGTGTGTAAACTAAAGAATTTTTAGGCATATGTGTAATTTTTTTCTTTTTTCTCTTTTTAAAAATTATACAGTCTCTAAACTCTCAGAGGTAAATCAAATTTAAAAAAAAAAAAAAAAAAAGAACAACCAAGCAAAAAACCAACACTGAGCCTAATAGTATGCACTTTGTAATACAGGATGAGTAAAATTTTTAAAAGATATTGGAGATGTTTCTAAATTTTAATCACAATCTCAGACTTGCTAGGCTACAAGAGCTGTGAGATCAGCAAGGTTACAGTCTCAGCCATGAAGCAGGACAAAGACTGGGGCTGTTTGCTGATACAGTGATAAGTCCCTGCTCTGGTAAATTATTCTTGTACTCCAGCTGATTAGGTGAAAGCAGAAACAACAGCTTTAACCAGGTCAGGGCTTCCAGCTTCATTGACTCTTCCATCAGTGAGGTGGCCCAATGACTCATGAGCCTCATGCAATAAGAAGCCAATTTACCTTTAATGTACACAAAGTGACAGAGATAATCCATGAGCAGCCCCATGCTCCGTGCAGCAGGGAGAGAAGGACAACTGGAGACAGTAACGTCATTAGCTGTCCCAAGCTTTGCCACACTCAATCACTCCCTTTGGGACCTACGTGATTTTCAGTAGGTCCATAAACAACCAAGGGAACCACCACATAGAGATATCTAAGACACCTGCACTTCATTAACGTGTTTGCTGCAGATAATTCATAGGGGTGCACAACTAAATGCATCTAGCTCACGTATGGCTTTATATAAAATGTGTGAAGCTTTAAGGCGTTTCAATGCAATTTTAGATTGAGATTTTATCTATAAGGTAACTGGAACGCTGTGATTGCAATCAGAAGGGCTCTTCCTTTTTAAACAGGCACATTTTGGAAAAAAAGTGGTTAACACTGATTTATTCATAGTCTCAGTTACTATAACCCAGAATGACTCATGTTTACAAGTATCCGCGTGATTCTGATTAGTTTTTATGCAGCTTTCGAAAGGTGCCACAATTGGCAAGTTTTACACCAATATAAAATAAGTAACAAAATCACCCCTAACTACAGACACTAACACTTTAAACTGAGGCAATGCCATTAACATTACAATAATGTTTTCTTGGATTCATGAGACAATGAAGCACATGTCAGGGGTTTATAGCCCTTGCCCACCCAGGATGGGTCAAAACTTCCTTTTTAATTTTAAAAACTTATTAATAATTCATACTAATGCACTGAGCATTCATTTTTTATATCGAAATTCAAAATCAGTGTAAATTTAGCAGATGCTCAGATAAACATCTGTAGCTCTTGTTAAAATAATAAAAACAAAAATTGTTTTCTTGGAAGGTCAGCCTAAATGTCATCTTCTGTCTGCCTTATTCTCAAAGATAGGATTTCTTTAGAGAAACAATTCATGTGAAACTGTTTAGTGTCATAAATTCCCAGTCCCAAAGCTACCAAAAGCGTCTCCTGGCTGAATATCATACATGGCTCTCATACAGATTTTCTGATTTGTCTCACGCTTTAGAAAGAGCTCTGCAATTGTTACCTTTATATTTAATATTTTTACAAAAAAAAAGATCTATACTTTGAAAAAATGAGAAGGACAGGTGTTGCTTTGAAAAATAAGCAGTTACATTGTGGTCTGCTAAACATGTTGTGTATGTTGAAAAAAATACGATGTGCAAAAAAGAACAGCCTGGGTAAGGCTATATATATAAAAGTGATTTTATTCCTGCAGCATAACAGTTTATTTCTTGTTAGTCATAAAACTAAGGCAATTTATTTCTCAGTTGCAGACATCTAACATCAATTATCGAATCCATCACCACCCTTCAGCAGTCAGGTAGAAACCACAACAGAACCAATCATTTTTAATTGTATAACTAGACTTTCAAGAATCTTGGCACAGATTTTGAGGCAAGGATTCCTGTGGTCTCAGCATCGCATCTACATCGCACTCCGCCATGGAGTGTACAGAAAACAAGTCAGCTTGCTGGCGAGAAGCGGTCTAGCCATAGTCAGTCAGACCTTGACATGGGCTAATTTCTCCTGCCAAGAATCTGAATAGAGCCTTAGAAACAAAACCAGCTGAGTTAGTTCAGATCTCGTAATTAAATGACATTAGATGTTTTCAGGATCCAGACACCCAGAGTAGGTCTAGACAAGTGAATCTTTACATAGGATAGTCATAACTCCCTAGATGCCAGCAAATCCTTTTTTCCCTTCATTCTTTATTTCATTGCTGTCTTCCAGCCAAACTATGATGTTAATGCCTGTTTGATTTATAGGGTTTTAAAAATGTTTTTGCTTATAAAATATTTTAAAACATTTCAGATTATACCAATGGGGCAGTATAAGAAGGCAATATTTTTCTAGTTTTGTTCTTATATAGGTCGTCAACAGGGAAGAAGGAAGTATAGTACTGAGCCCATAGGGAGCCTGATCTAATCGGAGGTTTGTAAGCATTGTTGCTGTACAAATAATAAAATAATGTCTAAATCTCTTTGAAACTTTGGAACTGCTGACTATGTATTTTGTATAAAGAATAAAAGTCTGAGAAGGCCAAACTGACCTGAAAAGGTCAAACTGAGCTGAACTTGGCCAGGGACGCCAAGAATAGTAAGAAGGGCTTATACAGGTATGTCAGCCGGAAAAGGAAGTTCAAAGAAAGCATATCCCCCTGATGATCAAGACTGGCAAACTGGTAACAATGGATGAGGAGAAGACTGAGGTACTGAATAACTTTTTTGCCTCAGTGTTCACTGACTTCACTCACCTCTTTCCCCACACCTCTTGAATGGATGGACCACAACGCAGGGACTGGAAGTGAAAGTCCCTCCCACTGTAAGAGATCAGGTTTGTGACCACCTGAGGAACCTGAACATACAGAAGTTCTATGGGACCTAATGACATGCATGCCAGAGTCCTGAGGCAATTGGTTGAGGTAGTTGCCAAGACACTCTCTATGCTATTTGAAAAGTCATGGCAGTCAGATGAAGTCCCTGGTGACTGGAAAATGGGAAACATTGCACCCATTTTTAAAAAGGGTAGAAAGGAGGACCCTGGGAAATCCCAACCTGTCAGCCTCACCTCTGTGCCTGGGAAGATCATGGAACAGATCCTCCTAGAAACTAGCACAGGCACATGGAGGACAAGAAGGTGATTCAAGAAAGCCAGCATGGCTTCACCAAGGGTAAGTTCCTCCTGACCAACATAGTGGCTTTCTATGATGGAGTGACTGTATCAGTGGACAAGGGAAGAGCTACAGATGTCATCTGGACTTCTCTAAGGCCTTTGACACAATCTTCCACAACATCCTTCTCTCAAAATTGGTGAGATGTGGAAATGATGTGTGGACTGTTTGTTGGATGAGGAATTGGTTGGATGGTTGCATCCAGAGGATAGTGGTCAATGACTCAATGTGCAGGTGAAAATCAGTGACAAGTGGGTGCTCTCAGGGGTCTGTATTCAGACCAGTACTATTTAACATCTTCATCAGTGACACAGACAGTGGGATTGAGTGCACCCTCAGCAAGCTTGCAGACTATACAAAGCTCAGTGGCGTGGGTGACATGCCTGAGGGAGAAGATGCCATCCAGAGGGACCAAGACAAGCTCAAGAAGTGGGCCCATGCAAACATAACGAGGTTCAACAAGGCAAAGCGCAGGGTCCTGCACCTGAGTGGGTGCAATCCCCAGTATCAATACAGGCTGGGGGACAAAGGGATTGACAGCAGCTCTGAGGAGAAGGACTTGTTGGTACTGGTGGATAAAAAGCTGGATATTGGCCAACAGCGTGTGCCTTGCAGTCCAGAAAGCCAACCACATCCTGGGGTGTATCAAAAGAAGCATGGCCAGCAGGTCGAGGGAGGTGATTCTAAATAGAATCATAGAATCATTATGGTTGGAAGAGACCTTTAAGATCATCAAGTCTTACAGTTAACCTAGCACTGCCAAGTTACTACAAAACCAACTCTTTCAGCACTACATCTACATGTCTTTTAAATACTTTCAGGGATGGTGGATCAACCACTTCCCTGGGCAGCCTGTTCCACTGCTTGACAATCCTTTCAGTGAAGACATTTTTCCTAATATCCAATCTAAACCTCCCCTGCTGCAACTTGAGGCTGTTTCTGCTTTTTTTATTGCTTGTTACTTCAGAGAAGAGACCTACCCCCATCTTGCTACAACCTCCTTTCAGGTCGTTGTCAAGAGCTATAAGGTCTCCCCTCAGCCTCCTTTTCTCCAGGCTGAACAACCCCAGTTCCCTCAGCCACTTCTCATAAGACTTATTCTCCAGACCACTCACCAGCTTTGTTGCCTTTCTCTGGACACAGTCCAGCTCTTCAATGTCTTTTTTTTTTAGTTAGGGGCCCAAAACTGGATATGGTACTTTAGGGGTAGCAGGGCTGAGTACAGGGGGATGATCACTGCCCTAGTCCTGCTGGACACACTACTTCTGGTGCATGCCAGGATGCAGGAAATACTTCAGTTTCAATACAGAAAAGGACTTTAATAACTATTTGTATTAAATATTAATGAAAAAATTGTGACTTTAGTGCAAAGGTCTTATAAACGTTAGGAATACAAAATATAAAATATCATCTCTGTGTTTGTCAGTTGGGATAACACTTAATGAAACAAGCAGAGAAAACAGAAATAAGGATATTTACTAATATAAAGTAAGTGAGCCAAAGCGAGGTTCTTTATTGCCTTCATTACTTAGCTCATTGCAACCTGCTAACCACTTTCACAAATGTTATATATCAAGAACACAGATTAATGTCAGCAGCTGGAGTAAGAATTGGAGCTGGATTTTAAGGCTAGATAGTGGTATGCTCTCTTGTTTTTTTCCTTCTGTGTTTAAAAGACAATATTTTATTTGTCTCTAACATCAAATAACCAAAAATTAACCACCTGGAATGGAGTGCAAGCATCAGCAGCATCAGTGCAGAAAAAGTTTGCAGAAAAACAAATAGAAGCTAAAGTGAAAAGTGATAAGAAGTCCAAATCTGACTGTATAGTGATGTGGCACACTTACTGCAAGCCCTTCACAATTCTCACTGTGGAAAAGAGCCAACACAAAACATCCTCATAGTATAATTCAATGGTGACTTTTACACAGCTGCCCATTTCTGGCATGGTAGGTTGAGGTAGTATATCCAACTAGCTAGCTGCAGTTAAATTCTACGGGCTCTAGGTGATAAATTATCATCCATTGGTATTATTCCAACGCAGTAGGAACAACTTTGGCCAGAAGTTCTGCTCCTCTCTGCCCACAAATGCATCCTAAATCATTATCAGATTATCTATCCTTAATGGGCAATCTGTTGACCTGAGCAGGCAGCATGTAATTTGTTTGCATAATATTCTGAGCCCATCTGTGTGACTGATAACATGAGCTTTTCAGATTTTTCCAGTCTTTTCTTGGCCTGTTTCATAAAAAAGATGTAATGATTACAGAGAAGTAGAATTTAGGACAAGTAGACTATCTTGCTGCCCTTATGAGGTACAGTTAATTTAGATAAAACCTGTCAAGCATATAACTTATTTTTTACTTGGGATGTAAAATATGATGCAAGCTTGTAAATAGAGTAAAAAGATTTATAATTATATTAACAGCGGGTGGTGATATCCAGTGGTCTGGCAATGAATTATCATTTTAAAGTTCTTATTCTGATGGCATCTTTTAATGAATGTAGCTTCCTAAACATATCAGAAAAAGCAAATCCAACATAAAATCATATAAGTAATTTGTGCCTTCTTGGGGACACGGAATTGGCACCTTTCAAGAAAAAGGTCACATAAAACTAACAATGATTAATGATTAATGGTCTATTTGTCTTTTTCTTTTCTTTCATTGATCAACGTCAGTCCTTGTAGCAACTCAGAACACCATGGGTTTTGACAGATTCGCAACAGAACATTTGATCTGTTGGTTTTTCATAAACTTTGCTGGGCATGACCTGGGGAAACAATGTGTTGTAGCTCTGGTACTACTAATCTAATGTAGAAATGAAAGGATAGTTGTTGGTACAGCTCTAGTTTAAATAAGTTGGATCCAAACCAAATAACTGAGATCTAAAATAGAATAGGAACTAAATAGTACATCTAAATTCATGGAAGTACTTAACCTGCTAAGAACCATGCTTTTCCCCAAATCTTTACAGAATTCTAATTTAACCTCTTATGCATACTGCAGATGTGTGAGCCTGTAAGCCCAGAATCACCAAAGACAGAAATTAGTTCTAGCATCAACTTGGAAATTTCCTTAATTCTAGCTGCAATTATTTAATGGTTTCTGCGTGCGATACTCTTGGTTCAGTCTCTGGGATGTCAGTGCATGTGATGGTAGTCATGCATTCAGTGTCACAGAAAATGAGGTTTGTGCCAAATAGGATAGCTCTGTCGTAGCTGTTTTAATTAACTCAGAGAAGACAAGTTTAAAAAGGGCCCCAGTGTTAAACAGCTCACCTCCCGAGGCACGTCTGCTTATCCATTTTTGTTTTGATGTTGATTTATGGCTGTGATTCTTGCATAGCAAAGTAACAGCAATACTGCCCTAGGCCATATGTTATGAGACTTAAAGAAAACAAGGCTGTCCATCAGTTGTATTCCACTATGCTACACCACAGATGTGACTTCTATAGCAAGATGAAATACTTGAATAAGACATATACACTTATCTACCTCACCTCCTCACCTTGTTTCAGCCAGCTACTTGTCTCCACTCTGACACTCCTTTTACTACCTTAAAATATGGAAGATGCTCGACATCCAGAACAGACAAGGATCAATCCCAGTATAAATGGTATCTCTTTCATCTTTGATGCCTTTTCCTTTAAATATAACTCCTTGCACACTTGCAAGTGAGAAACCACCTTGCCATACCACGGGAAAAAGGGTGATGCCCAGCTTGCCTCAAACAGAGGAGGTCAGCCCCCCAGCCTAGAAGGACTTGGAGTGCACTTGAGAATTTAAATGGGTTGTGGAGGTGCTGAGAGGCCTCAAACAGAGCAGGCTTCCCATTGCGGTAGGTGCTGTTTGCATGGCAAGTATCCACCTCTTCTGGAAAGAATCTGCAGCATAAAAACAATCTGTGGCAGCCACAATGCACACATCTGCTTCCCCTCCTCTGTAACCTCCAAAGGGCAGGATGAGGGAAGAGCAGGAATTTCCAGGACAGCCATAAGCATTTTGGTTAACAGTTGTAAATGTTTTCTCTTTATTATTTGTTTTACATGGATAACAGTTTAAATTGGCTATCATGTGGGATTTACAGAGTTCATCCCTCTTTATAGTGTAAAATGCAGATTCCAAACAATGATACTTTAATATTATACATTTTAAAAGTCAGTAGGAATGCACTAGACTGATCTCATACAGTCCTCTTCCTAGCACGGGACACAGAGCGTTAGCCCAGAAATTCCAGTATGCAGGCACAAGCAATACTGGAAATTTTCAAAGTTATAAAATTTGTGAACCGACATTTACTTCTGTTGCATCTCTACTGTGGATGAGCTTGCAATTAACTTAATTCAGTTTTCTTGGTTAGTTAAGCTGCCAAGAAAAGGCAGCAACATCAAAGTCCTTCATCACCTTGTTAAAAAATGACTTAATGACGGGGGAAAGATCCCAGACTGTTCAGCAGAATAACAGCAGCAGAGGATACATCCTTATTTAAATGGATTTCTATCGTATTAGCCAAGTTTCTTGAGAGCCTTGTTCTGCTCTCCCTGTGTGTAAATATATTTATAGATATATAATTTCTACAATGTTTATCCATCCACAGGTAGGTTAGAAATCACTAGGACTGCTATGAGGCTTGTTTGCTCTGTACACATGGTACAAAAGCGATAAACAACATGGGATGTGTTAGGCGTCTGCAAGAGGACTCCACCAACTTTCTTCATAGAACCATCAAAATTCTGGCTAAAACTGAAAAAACCCTCACTAGCTTCTATGAATCAAGAATTCACCAGTGACATTAGGCAGGGTATCCTGAATAGACACCATCAGTGGGTAATACTTGGATTGACTGTGTAAAATATATCTATATATTTATCCATTAATATGAATCGGTCCCAATTTCACTTCCTTAAAACAGTCACTAGTTATTGTATATAATAATGACTGGAATATTATGCACTTCCCTGTCGCTCAGGGAAGGATCAATGGGTCTCAGTGCTATAAAACAAGGGTGCTGTTGAAGTGGTAAGTGGGAGGAAAACACAGCAGGTGCAGAAGAGAGCAGAGCAGGAGCTCTCGAACTAGAGAAAGCCGCCCTCGTCCAGAGAAAGGAAGGAATTCCCTTCAGTACTCTGCAGACAGACAGAACACTGGTATTCATTCTAACTCTAACTCTGTCAGTGTTAGTGAGGCTCATTTCCAGTTCCCTAGAGATCAAGAGTCTAGAGACGTGCCTATTGGAACTGCTTTATTTGTAAAAGTAACACTTTCACAACTGGAAACAGTAAAAAGAGATAGGTAGCTAAAATACACTCAATATAATAGAAAACAGATGTTATGTGAAGTAGACACATTACAAGACCCAGCTGTAAGATCAGGAGACATCACCTACATTCAGTGTTGCCAAGTTCATATAGTTTCAAATATTATCTTTAAAATGTGCAGTTATCCCATTATCCCTGTTGTGCTTGGCTTTCTAAAATTTATAATTCGCTAGATAATAGTAATTATAACAATAATAATTCCCCTTGGAACTATTTGTGTGTCCATAACATGAGGATGAAATAACAACAATGATGTGAAATGCCAAGAGACACCGTGCTGTGTTTATTTCTGGAACTCCCTCAATGCAAGGGAGAGAAATACAGGCAATGATTTCCAGGTGTCGAAGCTCCACAATCTCAGCTGCTTTCAGTTGTTAGTCTGTTCTTCTTAGTCCATTGACCTCTGTTAGTCTCTTCTTCTTAGTAACAGTTGTTAGTCTGTTCTTCCTCTAGTCCATTGACCTAAAATACGTATATCTATACGCTCTAAAGAGAAGCTGCCTTTTTCTTAGGTAAATGGCCACATTCTGTCCTCAGTTACCATAGCATAAATCAGTCAAGTACCTGTAGACTGATAAAGCCTAAATGAAAAGGGTTGTTTCTGCCCGGTGCCACTGGGCTTAGTTAGGATTTAGGTAGAGCACATACTTCATTATTGCTTTCAGCTGAGAAATAAATTTCCAAACATATCAGTACGAACCATGATTCAGACATGTACTTTCCTTTAATTATTCTAAACAAACAAACCCCATATAGGAAGGATGTTTATGCTCTTCTAAAACAGAATCAGAATCATAGAATCACAGAATCGTCTAGGTTGGAAGAGACCCTTGGGATCATCGAGTCNGTTTCTGTCAGTTCAGGTAATAACTTCTCTCAGACTGACAAGAATAACCAAAGTTCTGCCTTCAAAGGAAGAGACTTTCAGCTTTGGAAAGCAAGAACAACACACAGATAGAGATACACCCAGATTCCCTCTGTAGAAATTGAAAAAAAAAATTCCAGGCAGCCTTTTTCCAGCTTTGGAAAGTGGGCAGTGCTGGTAAAGAGCCCTTTCATTTCATCTCACTATTCTGAACCATAACCTCCCTCGTTGTTCTGGAGCTGGGAGGTATCCTCTGGAGTGATATGCCGTGCACAGCCCAAGGTGTTTTTTTTGTCCCCAGGCACATGATCCAAGTGGTGAGTTGCATTTTAACAGATTCCAGCCCTTTGACATTTCATTTGAAGATATATGGGAGTTAAGAACACAAGCCCATTTTTTTCTTAATTGCTTTGGACTACAGCAACACAGAGGAGCTGCCACTTGGAATCATATTCTGTTCATTACTCAAATCATATATACAAAGGTATCATGACTCACATTGCTATATTTTATAGTGTGTAATCCATAGGTGTCTTCACAGACCAGAAAGTTGGAGGAAAGCTATACTCTCCGTTTCTTTTAACCACCATTCATTGCAAATCAATAGTGCCACAGAGACTACATTTTAGCTGTTTGAGAGACAGAACAGAAAGTTCACCCTCCCCACTAGTTCCCATTTAACCTAACTTTGCTTCCACTTAGGCTCTGTCCTAAGTGCAGTCACCCTCCAGGGTCTGTTACCCCCCCGAAGAAAGGTGACAGCTCTGAGGGTGCTGAGGTACTTCATGCAAAACCTCAACAGCAGAAGCACACCTGGAAACTAGAAGTGTGGCTGCTAGAAGAGGAAACTGGAAACTCTGTCATGTCTGTCCTTTGTCACACCCAGATAGTTTCTTGCATCATCCAAGACTGTCCCCCCAACCAAGGAGAACAAGAGTCTACATATCCCAAGCAGTAAAATCAGCCCCCAAAAGAGGAAGCCTGACTTTTAGGAGAGCATGTTATAACCTGAACTTGAGCTAAAACTAGCATTCTGTCTATTGCATCCAGAAATTCAGTAGCTGCTCAGTTTTTCTTGTTAATTCAAACATATTAATAAGTAACTATACAAATCAAAGAGCCATCCTCAGGATGCATCTCAGACTGGGGAACTGCAAAGATAAATCAGGTTAAGAAAACTAATTCTCTCTCTTTTTACCACATATTGAAATAGTCTAGCTTTGCACCAGGGACTAATTCCACAGTAGTTAACTTACAACCATGTCAAAAAGTGTTTTCAGACTCTGCCAAGAAATTTCAGAAATGGGTGACATCCAACACTTTTTCTATTGCAGTTAGCAAAAGATCAGTTTTAACCTTCTTTTGTTGTATAAAATGTTCTTTTCCTGGTTTAAAAGTTATAATATTATTTTGATTTTACCTTTGGATGACAGTTCAGCTAGTAGAAGATTGCCAAACTCAAGCATTAAAAATACATCTATGAGTCAGCTCCAAAGAATGCAATTGAAAAAAAAAAATAATTAAAAAAGGCAGATTTTCACATTTAAATATCTAAGCTACTTTGAACATGCTTTTGAGATTTAATCTATAAACATGAGGTACAGTCTCTTTTTTCTTTTTAAGGGAAAAATACATTGGAATTGTGACTTTTATACTGAGAAAAATAATATCTGTTTAATCACCTTCAAGAGCTGACAAAAGGTTAGTATCGAATTCCATGTAGACTTTCCACGGCCAACCATTTCTACCATCACAGATCATTTAAGTCTTAATATATTTATCCTCACATAGTTATTCCTTTGAGGCACAGTAGTAATTACATCTGAGTTTCCCAATGTCTCACAACAAGCCTAGGAACAGAACTCTGGCTTTGTTCACTCCAATAGTAATTTCTTCACGAAAACACTTCTTCACATTATGCAGTTATTTTGTTTTCAGCTCCACAGCACTGATTGAGCCAGACCTTGTTTACAGTTTATTCATCAGAACTGCTGAAACCAAGGCACGGGAATAAGTCTCTGGCAAAACCATGCAAGTGCATCAGTCAGAACTAGATCCCATGGACTTTGCCTTCCATACATGCATTTTATCTTCAAATCAAGCATCCTTCTTACCATGAGAGGTAATAGAAATCATCCAAAGCAAGATAAGCTGCACTAACATACCTGTTCGCAAATAATATCACTGAATAAATGAGAACATTTTCACCTGAAGAGCCTGCTTATATTACCTTGTATAGAAACAATGGTGAGAAAATCCAAGGTATTTAGGGAGACAAGTGGATATCTAAGAGACATTGTCTCTACAGCCCGTACAAGTGTAGCAAGGCATGTTGTCTGCTTGGTACTTCAATTGTTTTTTCCAAAACAACAGTAATTGTGAAACTTGTCTGGCATTGAGAAGTTCTTTGGAAGCTGAAATTAAAAAGCACCATACAAAGAAGGCCAATGTTTTCAATTAGGAAGCGTTTCCATGAAATGGATGTACTCACCTGGAAGATGGGAAATACATACTCTAAATGAGGCAGTGAACTTGTATGGACCAGGATTTCCCCACATCTCAGACAACTGGCCTAATGTCCAGATGAACAGCTTTATCTGAATTATTATTACTTAAATTGAATTTGGAAATGAGAAAAGACAGCTTTATTGAAACCATTATTTCAGGAAAGATATTGGTTTCAGACAATATATATTTCTGGCTCCCTGCCTTTTTACTCTGTCATTACGTTTTCCCTCAAAAAATGAGCAAAAAGTTCCCAACAAACCTTAGCCCATTCTTCAGCAACAGCAAGAAACTAATTTCTAATGATGAAAAGGGGAAATGGCTATTCTGAGAAGACCACTCAGGCAGATACCAAAATTTAAGTAAAATAATTCTAACGATAACAATAGCGTCAGTGATGGGCATGTGGAAGGGTTTAATTCCATCCTCATACAGTTTTTTACAACCATTTTTCTGAGAACACTTAAGGATGAAACTTTAGAGCTATGCTTCAAAAGCAAAAGCCACAAAAGTAAAGTTTCATTGTAAACACTTGCTTTTCAAGAGCAAGCCATCAAATGTATCAGTAAGAGAACTCCCAAATCACACCTACACACCTTGAAAGCCTTTCACCTCCACTTCAGTAACTCAAACACACGCAGGGGCCAAATTTGATGATGGTCCCAAACTGCTGCCCAGGTTTCAAAGCATGCATCCTCAACTTCTGCTGAACCCTGGTAGTCCCTGCATTGCCTGTGTGCTTTCACCTCAAAAACATGGCAACGCAGAAAGGTAGGGAACTACTGAGTCGCCACAGCCCCTGCTGAGACACAAGCCAGTGCACGTATGCACTGTTAATATCTGTTTTCTTCAGCGCAGAGAGACTGCTGCATCTCAAATCAGCTGTTAGCACTGCTCCTTGAAGAGGAGAGTAAAGGCTGGAGCAGCAATGTGTTTGCATTGAGATATTTAGGCTTGTGTGATGCTTGCTTCAAACTTGAGTATCATCCTCTTACTCTAAACCACCAGCAAAACAAGAAAAGCAAAACAACAAAGTAAAAATGAATTAATAACTGCAGCAATATTTTATGTGCAAGAAACCCAAATTTCAGCAGAACATCAGAGAATCCTAAAGTATTTTCTTCTGTTCTGCAGCCTTCCTTGTCATTGAAATAACAAACTACATAGGAAAAAGCGTTGTCAGGACAATACTGGAGATGGCAATTTTGTTGCTCCAAAGAAATATAAAGAAATGATGTATACTTACATAGGAACATGAAGTAATTAAAATAAATCCCTTTCTTTACAAAGCAGATAGCCCAGTTATGGGGAAATATGTCTAGACTATTCTAAACTTCTAAACTGATGAGACAATAAGGAAATTAAAGGAAGAACACAACAGCACTGAGTTTTTAAAGAGAAAGGAATATAGCACTTGGTCAGATGAGCTAGTTGAAAAAGCATGGGTTCCTAGAATCATGAAATCCTCTGGGAAAAAAAAGAAGGAAAGTCAATAATAATATAATCCAATTAATCCCATAGTCTAATATTAGAAAAAAAGCAGGGCAATACTGTAAGGAAACTGAAAAAGATCAGGAAAACTACATCTAAAAGAAATCTAACTGCAGTTACTAGCAGATTCTAGGGGACAAAAACTGTCTTGTTCAAATAAAAACAAATAGTAGAATGCTGTCACCCAGATCAGAGATGAGTGGCCTACCCTTAGCAAAGAAACTGATAATATCAAAAAGAAAAGGTAAAAGAGAAATACAGCACAAATTGAACAAACACACTCCTCGGAATGAACTAAGAATATAAAAGTGAACCCAGAGGAAAGAGAACAAAACAACTCAGGAAGAGTGCCTTTACACAGGCACATGCATTGCTCTCAGCAAAATTCACAGGACAGCTCTCCTCTTAATATTCTGTTATGATGGGAAAAATACAATGTTCAGTCAGCTATCCCAATTTATATCTATAACTCAATAGAATAAATTTCTTCAAGGTGATTCAAGTGCACAGGGACCAGCGCTAAAAACATCTACAAAACAAAGGAATGCTCATCCACAGCTTATCTTATCCAAGACAGAAAAAGTGTTACTACTAATAGTAAAATATCCTCAACAGTGCAATTTACCTGCTCCAAAAATCAATAGCACTAATATTCATCTTCCCACATTTAAGCTACTCAACCCTTCTCCGCTACAAAGCGAGGTGCATGGGGTGGAAGGCAGCAAAAATAGAAACACTGCCCAATTTCACCGAAGCTGCAATTCTGATGAGGGTTTAAGAGTGTTCAACACTAGCACATGTCTATGCTTTCTGTGAAGCTGCTTTTGGGGGAGAACAGCACAGAGCAGAGATTCTCCTGTCTACATCTCTATTTAGGAGCTTGATGGCTGGTCTGGACTGAGTGACAGCCCTGGTCCTGCCTGAAGGACAGTCCGACCGAAAGACCACTTCCTCACAGAATGTGACACTCAGCCTGGAAACATCATACGGGAGTCAGTCACATTGTCACTTACAAAGAAAATCCCAGCTGTGACCCCAACCACACCAAGACAACTGGGGCTGATGGAAAAAAGCACTTTAATGGAGACATGCATTATATCCAATGAAGAGAAATGTTCCAGAAATAGTTCTTGACTTCAGCCAAGTTCTTTGTCTAAAACCCACCAAGAAGCAGCTCAGGGATTTTTCTATCATATTGTTTCAGTGTGTTTTTTGTCTGTTATTTCTAAGAATTAAAGCCTTCTCTTTCCTCTAGGTCAATACTGGCAAATAAGATATGCATCTAGATACTTCAGTTCTTTCTAAAGCTATTACAACAGGCATTCAACACTGCAAGCATCCAAGTTCCTCCCTCTCCCATCATGTAAAAAGAGCTTGTGATCTAATGATACCAATTCTAGGAAGCAGAGAAGAAAAACCTTATGTTTTCATTGTGGTGCTTGTGGATTCATTTGCGGTAAGTGCATCATGTTACCATGAAGATGTCTGTAAGGGCTTTAAGAGCAAGATAGGGCAATGCATTTTAAATGGATTGAATATCTTTAACCCTGCCCTGAGAATGTCTTAAATGAGGCAGAAGAGCTGGATCTCATGTATAGTTCTGTATAGTAACCATCAATGTCAATGACAGTTCTACAGTCTCAATATACACTGAAGAGCTGAAAGGCTTTATTACACAGAAGCCTCTTGTATTTGGTGTTTGAACTGAAGAACAACCATCAACCAGAGTTGCTTTAACCACATCATTGCAGACTGGGCTAATAGAAAAAACACCAACAAAAAGAACCTAAACAGACACACAGTGAGGAACAGGACTAGGCAGAGCATTTCTTCTGCTGTTACCCCAGATACCCAACAAAGAGATGTCTGTGTTAACAGTGATCAGCTTGCTGGCCAAGTGCAGCTCGTATTTACACCAGATTTAAGCCAACCAAAGAGGATAATATGGCTCATATTTCTAAGCAATATTCACAGCCCCCTGGTTGGAACTGGTTCAGATCCACTCTCATAGATGCAGCTCCCACTGCAGTTGGGAAACTTTATTTGCGTAGTTGTACCAGTGTAACCAATCATAAAAGTAGACTTTCAACCCAAGAATTTATTGGATCATTTTGGTGGTGCTTAGTTGACCAACTGGGGTACCCCTAGAAGTTATCCATGTTTGAACAGACTTATTAAAAGAAATAAAAAGGATATCACAATAAATCCCATAATAAGCAGACTACTAAAATCCTCTTTCAGGAGCAAGAAGCAGCATGTCACTTCATACAGGTACCTTGTGTTCTACTAATCTAGAAGATTAGTGGACAAATCTAATTAAAGCAGAGTGAGTCCTCAGATGAACAAGTAAAAATTAAACTTCATTGTGTCCCCATCAAATCTCTGGATCTGGATCTCCAGATCTCTGGAAAAAGTCTTTACATCATGATAAAAAAAGGAAGAGGCATGAAAGAAAAAAAATTGGCTCTAGATGAGCCACATATCTCTGATGAAAAATTTCATCTGGCCTCTTGTATGCAGAAGCAGAATTCATTTTAGATTTTTTTCAGCTGTCCTCAAAGAAAGGACAATGTAGGGTCATTTTTTTTTTTTTTTTATATTGCCTGGAATAGGTATGTTTTAACTGTGGTCATTCTTAGCAGAAACAGCTTATTGTTGAGGAAGTTGTGTCAGGGGAGGTTTAGATTAGATATTAGGAAGAATTACTTTACTGAGAGAGTGGTCAGGCACTTGAACAGCCTGCCCAGGGAGGTGGTGGAGTCACCATCCCTGAAGGTATTTAAGAAATGTGTAGACATGGCACTTCAGGGCATGCTTTAATGCCCCATATTTTTGGTTTTGTTGGTTTTTGTCTCTCTGTGGGTGAGTGTGGTGTGTGTGCATTGGTTCGGGTTGTGTTGTGGGTTGGTGGGTTTTTTGGGGGTTTTTTGTTCTGTTTTGTTTTGGTTTTTTTTTTGTGGTTGGACTCAATGATCTCAAAGGCTCCTTCCAATCATGAAGATTCTGTAATAAAGTCTTCTCTCAGACCTTACAAAAGCTTGCCTTTCCCCACCTGTAGAAATGCACACCCCATTAGAGCCCAAGAGCTCCCCAGCTACAATTCTAGAGTCCTATAGCTCCTTCTGCTCTCCCCACTGATTTGCAGGACCAAGAAGACATTGCACTGCCCAGGTCCAAGGTACCAGCCACATCAGTGGTAGCAAGGTAGCTCCCTTCTTTAATGATACAAAAGAGAGACCATCAGCTGTAGTACCAAGGGAGCTAAGAAGAAATTAACTGGTAAACAAAATTAATGTTTGAGAAGACACCATGGTGAGACCAGGACTGACTTGAGGATCTTCACTGCATTCTCCATTCTGCACCAAAGAGTTTGGAATCTAAGATGTCTCAGATTTCAGTCAAGCATGGATTTAACAACAGTGCTGTTTTCCCTTTCGTAATATTGTGTAGAACAAGGGAGTATCTTAGCACTCTACCAAAGTACTGCACTGCAGAGAAATTTTGTCCAAGCTTGACATTCTTCTGACTCTCTGATCTTCTAAAAACATAACTTTCTGAATTCCTGGACTATGAAATTTCACCATCTTGAGATTAACAATTTATGACTGCATTTCCAGAAATAATAAAATTAATGAAAGCAAAACTGTGCACTTAATTTCTATTTTTTTCTTTTTCTTTTCTTTTTTATTTTAGTTCTCTTTCTTATTTTTTAAACAATTGTGCAGGGGAAAAACTTCAGTTAGACAGAAAACAGCCTTTGAAATTTCTGGATTATCTGAAAGTTGGGAATCTAAACAGCAGCAAGTAAACTCATTTATTTCCAGTTATTTTCTTTCAACAGCTAGTAGCAGACTGACAAAAGCAGCTATTTTTCCCAACAGCCTGATACAAAGTAAATTAGTTACCATTCTGTTACAGTGCACAGAATTTAATATAATGCAACTGAGGCAGAGGGCACCTGCAAATGAACCACGTGTTGTTAGACCATTAGATGACTGAGCAATCTACTTTTGCACGGTGCTCATTTAACTGTTACCAGTTGGACAGAAAACCTGTTGCTGGGAATTCATCATCTATTCTTCATCAACACTCTTTCTAACAGACCGATCTAGGGGTGACTGTGAATGCTGATTGGTTTTCCTTACATTCCAGGAAATCACAACATGTAAGTGGAATATAAAGAAGGAAAAGAAATAACCTAGGGCCACGAACAACATAAAAAGAAAACAATCAATCAAAAAAAAAAAGCAAACACAAAACAATTGTTGGAGGCAGGGAAGAGCCAGGAAAAAAACATAAAACAATTTGATGTATTTTAATATCAGAAACCCTAAAGTGATACAAGAATATGCAAACTCACTATATTAGTTGCTTTTAGCAAATTAAAGCTCCACAAGCAGCAGTACAGACGCATCTGCATTATAGCAGACTTAGGATATGCATGTATTTTTACCTCTGCAAACCTTTTATTACTGCAGTCTATTCTGGCAGCCTTGCAATCAAGGCAGTGTCTTAGAATAAAGGCACAAAACTTGCACCTCTGCAAAATATGGATAAAAAGCAAGAGACAACTCTCATGCTGAGGATGCAATGAATTCCTTTCTTTTCTATTTAAGCCTTAAAGAAGGCATCAGGATTACCACATTTGTGCCTACTCTCGCTTTTGACTGGAAGAACTGCATTTCAGTTTCTTCAACCATTTGGCAAATCACCCTGCAAAATTCTAGGGATTTGCTACAGGGACTCCACTCACAAGGCTCTTCCCACAAAACTGATGACTTAAGAGTTCATTTCTGATCGTTAATCATCTCTAGGAATTCATCACTCTGGTTCAATGTTCCCTCTCACAGGAATTTAGACTTTTAATGTTGCAAGTCATTTCTTTGTTTAATAATTTATATTCTTGCATCAAGGCTTGCCCCAAAATTAATAGCACTTGTGCTGCCTAACATGAAAAGGTTTGTAAAACACCTCTAGCCCAAAAGAGAAACAGTGGGCACCGACCTCAAACCTGAAAATGCTACACAACAATCAGGTCAGCTGCTGCAGTGATTTGCTCAGTCCATGCAGCAGTGTAGGAACAACAACAAAACTGCCAACAAGAAAAAAAGCTTGAAAACGTCCAAACCTTCTTTAATAGGAAAGCTGTGAAATTCCAATATTGTAAGCTTATGAAAAGCTGTGCTTCATGCAGCCTTAAATCTTAAATTGCTAGCAAAAGTATCTTCCTTCTTCCTCCTGACTCTGGACCTAATTTTATTTTTTTGGATTCTAGTTCATGTTGTCAGCTTTCAACTCCACACACTGTCAATCTACAAATACACCAGTTTGTTATTGTTTTTGTTTTCCAAAAGTTTTATATTGTTCTAGAATAAACATCTTGGGGAAACATGACACGTGGATTAACCTTTCCACTTTTAGCAGTGAAGTGCTAGCTTTAGTGATCTGTGCTGTGTTGAGTCAAAGGGCATTCCACTATTCCACTGATTTCTGAAGAGCTTGCAATAAAATTGTGCATACACAGGAGATCAGATAAGTCAGACGTCTGGCTTTCAGACATAACAATGTTAATAGATCTAGAAGAGGCCAAGAGGCCAACAGCCCACCACAGAGTACTTCTACAAAGCCTCAGATCAGACAGGGGTACAGCCCCAAATTCATCTCTAAGTTATTTGCTATGAAATCAATCATTGTCCAACATCTTTGATGTCTTCTTATACTTCCTGATGCTCAATTTTAATATTGTGTATCACACATCTGGATGACTTGCTACATCTTCCATTCTATTTTGCAGTCAAGTGTTTAAAATTTCTTCATCTAATTCTGGGCAGAGTCTGATGTTCCTGTCCTTTGTCTTAACCAGAGCAATGGACTAAAACCTCACTGAAATCTTCATGATATTTTCTTCAGTGAAATAGAATTCCTCATTCCTTCCAATAAAATAATGAGTTTTCTTAATGATTTGGGTTATCCAGTATCACCATTATGTTGGACCAGAAGCCTTGACACAGATCCTTGAGTCAAAACTATAATTCCCAAAAAGAAATTCTGATGCCTTTGTTGTCCCTCAGCTAATCATATGGCTTTGCATAAACCAGATTCCCTGCAGACCTTTAGAACCTTACCTTCATCCTCTCCCCTTTCTTATTTTCCTCTCTACCAGTGTTCAACAGATGTATAGTTTTTTCCCAAAATCTATATTCTGTAAACAATTTTTCCCCTATCCAGAAAACTATGACTTCTCACTGTTTCATAACTTCTACATCTTGATCATTTTTTTTGATTTTGCTGCAGAAAACTCACAGAATGTAGAGGTTCTAATAATGACTTTCCCCTGGAGTAGTTCCTGAAAGCCAATAGCCTACAAACCATTGCTTCAACCTGTGCCAGATTTTAAGAAAGCAACTTCAGCAGATCAGATTTGCAGATGCTTGCCATAGGAGTGACTCTCAAGTTATTAGCCATCCTAAAACACAGGTCAGGTTTTCCATGACCCAAACTTCTTTCTTGGATTTGAGAGCAGTTATATCCCACTTTTGGATCACTGCATGTTCCTGGATCACGAATTTGAATTAGAGCAGTTCTGCTCTGAACACCCCCTTCTCACATTTTTTCAGAATGCCTTTTGCAAGAGTTTCCCCAGGAGTTTGCCACTTTTTTTTAGCATTTCAAAAACTAAATAGTAATCGTCAGCTGCAGACCTAATGAATTCCTCTCACTCCCAAATCTATCCATTTAACCAGGTTATTTTTCAATCCAGGAAAGAGATTTTCTTTGGATATATGTGATGCCCTCTGCTAACCAGTCTTGCATTTATAATAAAAACACCTTTTTATAAACAGGGATTTTTACCCTGCCAGCACTTAATAGAACTGCTTCCCTTCATTTTGGCATTATCTGATTTCCCTGTGTCTGAATAGTTCAGTAATGGTATGACCCAGGATAGAATCTTCTTTTCCCTGCACATAGAGCTGTACTTGGATTAGCTTTCACCTTCTGTCATTTTCATGTTTAACACCATAGCAAACTCCTTACTTTCTGAGTGTCACAGAAGCACAGAATCACAGAATGACTGTGGTTGGAAGGGACCTCTGGAGGCCATCTGCTCCAACATTCCTGTTCAAGCAGGGTCACCTAGACCTGGTTGCCCAGGACCAAGTCCAAACAGTTTCTGAATATCTCCAAGTATGGAGACCTCATAACCTCTCCGGACAACCTGTTCCAGTGCTCAGTCACCCTTACAGTTAAAATGTGTTTCCTGATGTTCAGAGGGAACCTCCTGTATTTCAGTTTGCATCCATTGCCCCTTGTCCATTGGGCACCACTTAAAAGAGCCTGGCTCCGTTTCTTTGTACCTTCCCTTCAGGTATTTATAGACATTGATAAGATCTCACCGAGCCTTCTCTAGGCTGAACAGTCCCAGCTCTCTCAACCTTTGCTCATAGGAAAGATGCTCCAATCCCTTCATCATCTTCATGGCTGGACTCTATCCAGTATGTCCATGTGTCTCTTTTACTAATGAGCCCAGAACTGGACACAGCACTCCAGGTGTGGTCTCACCATTGCCAAATGAACGGGAATGAACACTTCCCCAGACCTGCTGGCAATACTTTGTCTAATGCAGCCCAGGATACTATTAGCCTTCTTTGCTGCAAGGGCACATTGCTGGCTCATGTCCTTGGCATCCTTTAGATTTCAAGTCCAGCTGAACATTCATAAATTGTTTTATTGTCAGTTTAGCTTTACAGCCCTTGGTATGCCTGTAGCACTGATCTCCACAGGTCCACCATCAGCTCAGACACAACCGATTCTTGCCTCAATATTTAGCTTTTGATACACTTTAGCTAGTTTTCTTTCTACTGCATGTCCAGGACTTGCATCATTTCTAGACCAATCTGTTTTCTGAGAGCAAATTCTTCAGTTTTATTAGATATGGGTGACTTAGCTTGGCCATTAAGATACGCCTTCACACCTAGTCATTTTATTTGTGCTACAATGCTGAACTAAAAAATAAGTTGTCCTTATATTTTTTTTATGTAAGCTGGGACATTCTGACCTCTGGCCAAATGGCCCTCTGTCTAAGCTTTCTTACCATTCCAGAAAAGACTTTTCTAACTGTGTGTTTCAGCCTGCCTAGACATTTTGCATTTATTGTTCTAACAAAAGTATTCAACTAAATGCCTTTTTTCCCCCTGCTTTTTATGGTAATAAAAATATAATGGTCTTTGGATTGTATGAAGTTATGCCACTATTTGTTCCACGTTATTATAGGTAGGTAGTAGCTCAGAGCATATCTTCTTGTTTTATCAGGTTACCTTCCTGACCAGAAAGAAAAGCTAAATTGGCTTCTTCTAATTCAGGTAGAAAAAGAAATTGTGAAGAAGGTAGGTGACAGCCATGTTTGATGCTGCTGGTAGTTTATAAGCATCTGAACCCTCTTGAACACAAAGGATGGAGACAAACAAAGGCAGTTTCCTGGCTCACAGCAAGCATCTTTCCAGCAATCTTCTAACCAGCTCTCCGTATTTCTAAACTTAGATTGATTCTTTCTTCCAACCTCAGTTCCAACCTCTCCTTTCTCCACCTCAGTTTGCATCATACACACCAAATATTCTTCACAGAGGTGATGCTAGTTACTGAATGTTATTACTCCTTCTTCTGTTTTGGGCAAAATATGTGTTTAACTATCTTCTATAGCTATTTTACATGAAAAGTAATGATTTAGTAAAGTTTGACTTTTTAATATTATGTACTTTAATATTATTCATACAGTAAAAGATTCTAATGTTGAAAGGTTAATAGACATAGTTCTAACTCTTCTGTCTTGTCAAATAAACATTGGGTTTTGACTTAATGATATTTTTCAAGCACAACTTCATATCGAGAAATCTTTTTTCTGTGAACTTACAAGCAAATCCCAGGTGTTTCTACGGGGTAACAGATAAAGCTTTTACTTTCCAGCAGAACCCTATGATGTTGAACTCAAAATAGGTGTTGCGCTTCATGCAAAATATCAAATGTGAGGGAATCGATGAATGTAAGGGAACCAATGATAAAATTGGTATATCACAAATCACTCCTGCCGGGATATCTGTATGCTGGAATGGCTATCTCAGTCAGGCTCACCAAAGCACAGTAGTCCAGCTGATTGATGCTAACAGCCTGTTCAAAAGAAAAGACAGCTACTTCATACCTCCTACAGCACAGAAGTCTCAGGTTCTCAAGGGTGTGGCACAACAGAACCCGACTCCAGATACATTGAATTCATAATGCAATTGATATATCATCTGGGAATGCCTGATAACCCTATCTGGGGCATCAGATTTTGATGAAATTCAATGATGGTTTAACTGATTAAGCACAGCTTCACCTATGCCTGCATTTCAGTTTTCCATATGCATGAATCTGAGAGCATTCCATTCTGTCAGACAGAAGACTATCATCTACCATCTGTATCTCTTCCAGGACGCCTCTTTACATGTCTGGTATGTAACGTCACTTAATTTTCCACATGGCAATCCAGAAAGGATATGGATCAACTGGAGAAAGTTCAGGGAACAGGGCTAGTAAAAAGACAACCGACATTTACAAGAAGAAAGTAAAAAACTGAGCTGTTTTCTTTAGAGAGGGAAGACTAGGGAGGTATGTATTGACTTTTCAAATATGCAAGAGGTAGCCATAAAAAAATAAAGGGAATAGAGTCCTCTCTATGCCTACCATGAGTATAGCCAGTATTAGTGTTTTAAATTAAGCAGCAGAGATTTTGTTCAACATTGGAAAAGAAAAGCTTCCTGGCAATAAGGACAATGAAACACAGGAATAAGTTGTCAATCAAAGCTGGTGGAACCTTCACTATAGGTGAAGGATTTTTTTTTTAAGGATTTGTTTGACAGACACCTTTCAGAAATGAAATCCATTTCATGTACACCTACTTCATGTATACCTTCATGTATACTGTCCTTTTCTTCATCTGTGCTCCTTTGCAACCCTGTTTTCTATGATGTAGTCCTCCCTTTAAGTTGAGTTCAGAGAGGTTTTTCAGGCAGCCTTATCCACTTCAGAAGGCACTTAAACATCTGTCTATGACTTTTGATGTACTTCCAACTTTAACATTTTCAGATAATACAAAGAAGCATTTCAGTTGAAGATTCATTGTTTGATGTTTAAGTCATGGATTTTTCTATGGCTCTGAAATGCAATTGCAGCCTCTTCAATATATGCTGTTTTTTCTCTCTAGACCATTTCCATTGATTGGGTAGAAAAGGATAGCTATGGAGCTGCAGCTAACGACTCTATTTTGCTACACAGATCCCAAATCTAGGAGGGGTTGTGTGATAAGTGGATTTTAGCACTCTTTATTAGTGTCAGGCCACAGAATTTTGATTATGCCCATTTTATTTCTTATACTTATCTTGCTTGCCAAATTTTTTGCTGCATGAGATTCAAATATATCTCTACTGAAAGTCTTATGAGAGAGAATACAGATAGAAAATTAAATAACTGTTTATGGACTTTTCTGATATGAAAATCCCAAGTTGCCATGATTCATCTGAATCAGTTCTGGGAAAAGAGCAAGGCTGCAGTAATATTACATTTTTCTAGTCCATTGGTGACTTATTTCCTTAACATAACAATTTGCTCTAGACCCTTGAATGATGACTGTGAAGTACAATCAGCCACCAGCTCTATCAACATCAGTGAAACCATATTTTTGCTGAAGGGCAGAAGAATGCTCCATTACAGAAAAGGAAGTATTCTGCAGTATCTTAAATAGCTTATTTAAATGTTTCAGTCCATATACAATTTAAAAATTATACTAATTGTTCAGCTTCTCTTTTCACCACTGGAAGTAATCTGCAATTCTCTGCTCCTAATGGTGTGGTGGAAGTACAGTAGAAGTTTACCTAATTAAGCTCCATTTGCTTCCCAACTCTTGAGATGATCTGGGAAACTTAGATCTGAATTCATCAAAGATCTAAGAAAAGTGCATTAGTACAATTTTTTTAACACTAAACAGTGAACTTGGAACCCATATTTCAGCGCTCTCTATAAAAAAACACAGTACTCAGCCGAAAATACAGAACGTGAAATGCAAGTCAGTTAAGACTTATTGTAGATTCTGCTTCTACAAAATGCACCAATTAGTCAAGGATTGATTCTCCAGGGCAAGCAGCTCTACAGGAGATGTTTCCTGAACTATCAATATATTATTGCTTTTTCAGTGAGTGATGAAGCTTGCCTGCCTGACAGAGCATTATCAGCTCACCTGGAAACACATCTTCCCTGTTTTCTAATAGGAGAAAGGCCTTGAGCAGTGGACGTCTGTGACACAAATGCAATACACAGTGGCATTGCCATTATCACATGATAGTGGCTGGATTATTCATGTAGGTCACTGGCACAAGTGACTGGAAAAAAATATCTCAGATCATTCTCTTTCCTAATAGCACGCTCTTCCCTTTTCCTGGCACTTTTCCCTGACTTTTGACATTGTAATCGCGAAGTACAATTGAAGGATAGAACCCATGTCACTGCTTAGTTTTACTCTCCCCTCTCAAAGGCCTCATAAATTTATGTCACCTGCCCTTAAAAGCCTCCAAAAAAGGAGATTACACCCTCACTGTGGGTAGTCTCTGCCTGTTTTTCATTCATGAGCGAATTAATTAGACAGCCTAAGAATAACTATAACAGGTCAACTCAAAGGTCCTTGTAGTCCAGAATTTTATCTCCAACAGCCATGAACAGAAGAGTGTAATAGCAGGAAAAGCACATGGTACTACTTCTTCTTCAGACTTCATTCACTGGCTGCAATGAATTCTGGTTCAGGAAATCACTGAGCCAGAGTTGTTCAATATTTTGTCATAATACACAACTTAAAACTCACCCGCAAAGGCGAGGTGCTATGTGGAATAAGGAAAGTCTACACTGAAGAATTACACATCCTTAAAGTTAATTCAAGATTCAGTGTTACAATTTATATTGTAGTGAATATCACTTGAAATTTTTCAAAGGCATTCAATCAAGTTTCAGATTTTATACACCATTTCAGCTATCTCCACCATTACCACCTGCTGCCATGGCTTTTAATAGACTTTAGGGTGCTCTGAATTAGGCTCAGGAAAACATACAAGTCCTCGCTTTTGGAAACTGCTGTCTAGAGTAAAACAATAATCAGTTAAAAGTTTTTACACTTCCCTCCTCTGCTTCAAAAAGTTTCTATTCCTCTTCTTTTTTTTCCAAATGCTTATCTAAAACTAGTGACTTTGTTTCAGGAATATTTTCAGTTTCAAGTAGGCAAAACGGATTTTGTAAAAAAAAAAAAAATTGAAAATGATGATTTCAACAAAGAAACTCTTGCAAAAATTATGTGTCTTTTTCTAATCTTTTGAAAGAAAAGCATTTTCTTTTTATTCTTTATAAGAATTTTCCTCTTTCTGTCCACCTTTCTTTCATATATTACTTTCTGCTTCAAAGAATATATAAAGGAAAAAAACTAACAGTGTTTGCCACATGTCAGATGATAGGCATTGTTAATGAAAGAGATATACACAAATATAGCAGGTGTTAAAGGTAAGAAAAAACATGTTCCATTTCTTAAAATTATTGCTTATGTGCCTTTTAAAAATCATTATTTAATTAACATTGATGCAACATCCTCATTTTGCAGATGCACCTCATCATACTTGTGATTTTCCACTTTATTTTGATTTGCCTGATTAATCTCTGCCTCTTGTAAAGATTAACTGCTTTAGATGTCTATATTTTGCAGCAAACAAGAAGCCAGGAATATCTCAGATAAGTTCGATGACGCAGCAGTCTAATACTTTCTCTGAATTCAATATAAAGATTCCTTCGTGCTAAGAACAATTCTTAGATTTTGGAGCATCTCTGCAGTGTACTCTGAAGGTATTACAATGGTATCACACAGTTTTGCTTGTGAGCTAGTGGACACGCAGCTGAAGCAACTAAGGAGATAATAACTTGGAATAGCGTCTATTTAGTACAACTGGCCTGTTGTTAATTTACCAGGCATATTTCCTTGATGTGAAAAATGTTAGATACAATGGAGACAATACAGATATTCATTCATTTTCAGATGTGGGCTTAGGATGTCTGAAGACCTTTGGGTGGTGACATATTTCAGATAGGCAGCTGCATAAATTACCAGTTCACTTAGACTGCCAAAAGACGAATTAAAAAAACCTTCAAGTTCCCCACTTTGTAAAATACCCAAGTGAATGAAACACCAGAACAAATTTTGGAATGCTTTAGGCAGAGAGCTGGTGACCAAGCCAAGTTACCAGCAATGTTCCAGCAAAGTTATTTTAATCTTCTTTGGATGTTTTCTGTTTCTTCCTCTCCTAGCATGGCTCCCCTTGGATGGCTTCAGTTAACAAACTGAGATTTTAGATTTTGAGGAAAAAATGAGAAAAGGTGAAATAAGAAGAAAATTTTAGTTTTGTTGCTTAAGAAAGTCCTGGCAAATATTATACTAAAGAAAAAGAGTACTGGGAGGTAACTTAAATCCTTAAGAGCCCTTTGTTTAGATACAGGTGTGTAGCTCTGAACAACCAACTTAGAGAGTTTCTGTTTATTGCTGTTTCATTAATTAAAAACATAGAAAAATAGGTTATCTTTTCCCAACAAATACACAACAGTAGAACATACATACAATACATAAATATCATTATATTTTATATTATTTATAAAAAAAAAACAAAACAACAAAATTGTGGAAAGGCCTTTGAATTACACAGGAACCTATGCCAAATTAAAAACCTGAGTGAAAGCCTCCACTCTGAAGTCAGTGTTCTTAAGGGGTAAGGACATAAATACTCTGTTTAACTAGAGCTATAGAGAACAGCTTTAGAATATGAACCTGCTTAGCTTTCCCACCCTGGAATACCCAAGGGCTTCATTAGCTGTAAGGTGGTATATTCAGGAGAAAAAAACCTTACATTTTTTAGGGCTCCAGAGAGAAAATAAAGGGTACATACCTTTGCAAATCTCCAGTAATGCTATTTTGATTAGAGGAAGGTTTCTTTCTAAGGAAGTTATTAAGTACAGGGGTTTAGAAATGTTATTTTAAGATACAGGAGTAAAGCAGTTGCACTTCAGTGAGCATTAGGAAATTATTTCTGGCTGCTTTTAAAGGGGTTCAGAGGGGTTAATTGGCTTTCTGCAAAACTGCAGAAGGATATGCTGACAGACTTAAGTATTATTTTGAAGACCAGATAAGGAAATACACAGGCACACATACAGTTTGTGGAAGTACTGTCAGCAAAACTGACAAGTATTCCAAGTTGTACATTCACAAGGTGTCCAAAATCCTGTAAAAACACCATACAAACCTTAGGGGAGGAAAAGACAGCCTGATGACAGGAGCTTGCTCATTTTATGGGTACATTGAAGAGGGAACTGGGAGCCTCCTCCAAAGAAAGGTTGCCCAGGGAGGTTGTGGATGCCCCATCCCTGGAAGTGTTCAAGGCCAGGCTGGATGGGGCTTTGAGCAACCTGGTCTGGTGGGAGGTGTCCCTGCCCATGGCAGGGGGGTTGGAACTGGATGATCTTTAAGGTTCCTTCCAACTCTAATCATCCCGTGATTCTATGATTCTATCCTATGAAATCCTGTAAGAATTTGAAAGGTTTCTTCTGACCAACTCCAAGAGCAATGTTAAGAGAAAAAGAACTACTTGATGCATTTTTACAGGTTTGCCATTTTGCAGCGGGTACCAGGGATGGGGGCTTCTGAGCTCCAGTGACTATCGAGCCTTTTGCAGTGAGCCTGGATGCTTCAGGATAGAAAAGTTAGTAAGTTTGTCAGAGCTGTTTTCAGTCATGGATCATGTCAGTCCTAGACCCATCATGTGAAAGGGGCCCAGCACAAAATAGCTCTAACAGCAGCTGCACAAGACGTTCTTAGTGGACAGGGGAGGTGCAGCAAGTGGGGTGACTTTCTGTGCAAGCAAGATTTCTGCACCATGCTTCAAAAGCCCTGTAACCCTCACTGACAGTGTTGACCCCACCACCAGTTTGTCATTGAGGATGGTTTCACCAAGCTATTCATGCACTAAGGGTATGACGCCTGCTCCTTTTGCCACACTGAAAGGAAAAAAGGACAGTGTCAACGATGGATTATCTTTCGCACAAGAACAGACAGACCAAGACCTTGGCATTTCAGTAACAGAAAGAGCACACAGTGTATCACGCATTCATACTCAAGTTCAATATGCATTTCTTTCTTGGGTTTATCTAAATACCTCATCAGTTCTTCTCTCTGCACTTCTATAAGTGCTGAGGTTGGAACTAGATGATCTTTAAGGTCTCTTCCAACCCTAAACCGCTCTTTGATTTTATAAGCTCACTGCTTTCATACTGGCACTGTTTTTGTACCCACTGTGTCTGATGCCATCAGTCAAATGCGCAGCAGAGTCTGCTTCTTTTGAAGTCTTTCTCTTACACACATTTTAAGCTCAGGAAGGGATGGCCAGGCCTCAGGATTCCTGCTTCGAATTATACAGCTTACTTTAAATAAGCTGGCAGTAAAGTCCTAGACATGCCCTTCAGTGACAGACATTGCTGCAGAAAGAACTGCACTTGTTTAAAAATGTGAGTGAAAACAGATCTCAGATACTTGGTCTCTCATGAAGAAAATTATCATCATTTGTTGTCTCCTGGCACTGCTGAGTCAATGTGTGCAGCTGACCGCTAGAGATGCATGAGGACAGATGATGGCACTTGAGGGTTACAGAAATATAACCCAACCAGCTGACACCAAGGAGGGCTTAAAAAATTGTAAACAAAAAATAATACAGTTAGTTAGATTACTAAGAGAAAAATGCTACGGAACAAAGATGCTGGTTGAAATGGCCCAAGATTTAAGCACTGAGTCAGCCCTTAATTTCTACTTAATTTTTTGTAGAAATTGTGTTGAATAGCAAACAGAAAATACTTTAAAAGAGGCATAAAAAGGCAGTTGTTTAGTGTGACACTGGAGGCAAAAAATGGAAAATAACAGAAGAAAGCAAAATACAGACAACAGGTAAATCCAGAGTCTGGCTCTCTCAGGGAAGTTGATTGATATTTTTCATACTTATTTTGGTGGAAAAAAGCTCTTTTCATTATACATGGTAACACTGGCACTTTACTGTCCCTGAATTCTTACCAGCCAGTGTGCCCCACTGCCCAGAAAAGGAAAAACACTAATTAAAAAACAAACTCAGCCCAGTAAGAACTTCTTTCCACTCTTGCTACCCTTTTTTTAAGAGGCAAGTACCACATCTTTGCAAAGTTCACAAGGGACTGATATCACTACTGCTATTCACTTCAGACAGCTACTGTAATGACAAGTATAAATATCCTGCAAGAAAAGGATGTTGGCAGCACGATAAATTATATTTGAAAATCTTTTTGAGATTGACCTGGCTTTCAGTTAGTGACAGCTTTAATCATAATGGAGACTTTGTGACAGGGTCTTCAAACTTACACTGCTCATGAGACACACGCATTAATCCTGGAGAGTAAAGGCCATTAGTCCTGCTCTTCAAAAAAGCTATCAAATCTAATCAAACTCTTATCTAACTTAGAAAAGCATCCCAGTCAACCTTAGAAAAGGGCAGGATAACCTCACCCAGACTATGACTTACAGGAAAACGTGAATTTCCTAATGTAGAGCTCTAATCCCACAAAAAAATCCCAGCTTCTTAGTTTTTCAAAAGCAAACTGATTTCACTCCAATTATGCAATTCTACATTTGAAGCAGTATTGCTGTTAAAAAATGAATTGCTCATTTGTTCCTTACTAGTTTTACTTTTTGGCTCTTATCCTAACACAAGAACAGCAATTTGCAGACTACAAACAGTGCAAAGGGAAGTTTCATTCTAAATGAAACAAGCTGTTTCACCATTATTATTGAAAAACCACCCCAGAAAATGTATGCATGTGATGCATATAACAAAATTTAAAACCTGAATTTATACTACGGCATTAGACCACACCATCTTAAGATTTTTTCATATTGTCTGTGGGCTTTGGCAACTATCCTAAAATAAGCCCTAACCAAAGAGGTGTAGCTTCACTTTCATTACAGTTTGAGATTTGTCACTGCCTTTAATAAAAGCAAGACTCAAGTCCGTAAACACTACTCAAACAGGATGCAAGAAGCCAGATATCTAACCGTATAACCGACTCATCTCAAATAAATGGTATGTGATTTAGACTAAGCATCATCTGTCTTCACACCCTTACTTGAAAATATTGCATTTCAAAGGGGTTTTATCTGAATATCACTGCTCTGGAAATTATCATGAAAAGTATTGTGAAAGCATGACATCAGAATGCACTTCCAAAGGTCAACAGAAAGTTTCTATGGAAGCTATACCAAGCAGCAGTTTTGAGGACAGGTTTATCATTTCATAGTTGCCTGTTACATTTAAAGGACCAGATCCAGGCAAGAATGCTAGTAAAAAAAAAAAAAAACTAAAAAAAGTTTTAATGCACCAATGCTACAGCACTACTAGACATTACAAATTTACAGACAGAGGGAGCCACACAGATATCAGGTTTTAGTCTGATTTTTAACTAAAAGCAGTTCAAACACTATGGGGACAAGGATAGCACATGAATATACACAGAATTAAAAGTCAAATATTGTTTGGTTTTGTTTTTTTTTTTCCTGAATCATTTGAAAAATGATCAAGACTATTCAAAGCTCTTATAAATACTATGGCACAAATTTTGGTCAGGAAGGGAGCAAGTTCTCATCCTCTTGTTGTGAGGTTTTATGGCAGTGACTTTTACAGAAGCACAGAGCAACTGGAAAGCAATTCCTGAGCCTAGGTAGATTTGCTGACCTAAAATAGAATAGGATCTCATTTATAAAATAGGCTGATGTCTGAGTACCTGTCAACAATCCACAGAGACAACCAAGTAACGTTGATGTATATTGTTGAACGATGTGTAGAAAGAGAAAAAAAAAGGGTAAAGGAAGAGGGAGCTTGGCTGCCTGAGTGAGACAGTTGAGGACGTGGGACAGGGTAGACTGTAGTAGCAGGAAAGGATGCCATGTCACAGCATGGTGGGCAATATTCTGATTTGAGACTCCTCTCCTTCTGCCCATTTCTCTTACATTTCATACACAGAGGAATCTATGGGGCATAGTATCCTAGGGTATGTTAGAAACCAAACACACATATTAGTTAGAAAACAGGTATAGGCAACAGCACAATATTCCTTGACCTAATGTGATTACAATGCTCATTTATAACCTCACAGCACCATCCACATCCTCCAGACCATTGCCCTGGAACACTGCAATGCTTTCTTTATGATATCACACACAAAAAACACTGCAGTCCTTTAACATAACTGCCCTCCAAATTATTTGGGGGTGAAATTCAAGGCAGTGAATCTGATTAGTCAATCTGTCATTGGTCTAGGCTGTTCAACCGACCCTTTCAGCTATGCCTGCCTAATTTTCAGCCTCCTTCCTTTGTTCCAATGCATGATTCAGTTATTCAATAAGAATTTTGTAGGTACAATTGCTATGCCATCTCTATGATTGCAGAAGTCTTTTTTTTTTTCCTAGCTTTGTCACTTTCTCCCTTTGCTCTACTGTCCTCTACATAGTTTAAGAGCACAAATGAGTGCAAAAACAAGACCTGTTTCACAATTTTAATTGGAGGACTATCTTATACACTTATGTGAATGAAACGGAAAATTGAATAAAATTGAGTATGTTTTATTCTGAAGAAGAGTGAGTCCCCAAATTAATTCAGGGGATCATTTTCCAGTTGACATAGCAAGTCAGAGGCAGAGTAAAGACAGGATCTCAAATGCAAACCTTCACACAACTCAGAGAGACTGATTTTCCAGAAGTAGATTCTCATGCCTGTCTGCAAAATCAAATGAACTATAACAACAAAACGATATGGTCCTATGCTTTCTCTCAAATGGAATTCTTGCAATAACTAGCCAGTTTTGAAAGTGTTAACACAGGTTTCTATTGCAGTTGTTAGATAACACTCTCTCCCCCCCGAACGTGCATTCCAGTGTGGCATATGAGAAGCAGGCAAAGATATAAGAGCATATATTGTAAAGGTATAGTTGATGGGGATGTAAAGACAGAGGCATTTTCATGTGATCTCAGGAGTAGCACCAACACTGGTCACTGGAATATAAACAGATATCTTCTGTAATAATAATAAAAAGTTCAAGATGTTTCTATTCTAGAAAAACAAATATGCAAGATGGAATTTCCTCATGTATAACATCTGGTAAAAATAACCACTGAGCTCTTCTGTTGCCAGGCAGCACAGAACACATCAAAAAGGTCCAAGAGTACAGTCCTTGCACAACCGGGTTCCTGAAGCAGTAGGATCAAGGCAAGGACCAACAATCAAACTAAGCTTTACAAACATTTCTCCTGTTAAAAGTGAGTAGCTGGCTAAGCACCACAGCATTGTCCTTTCTAATGACTCCATTCACAAAATGATGAAGTAATCCAACAGCCCTGAAAAATACCAGATAAAGAAGTTTGCAAGACTACTTAATAATCTAACATAACAAAAATATCTCCCAATCCCAAACAAAGCACTTAGCAACCTCAAGAATCTTTCATAATGTAAATATTCCTTAGACAGCACCACTGCAAATGCATTTTAAAAGAATAATATAACTCTAGCTTTGCAGCAAAGAGAATTCTGGCAAGTAATTTACAGTTCCTGCAGCTCTCTATAGTCTGTGTCCCTTTTAAGTAATAGCAATATAACATGTTCCTTCGTTCCTATGTATCTGTCTGCTGAAAGTGAAGAAGTCTATAATATAGCAGCTATGAGAGACCTATAAATTTTACAATATATATTCTAGGAGGTCAGGTTTTACCACTGCTCTAGTGCAACACTAACTTGAATAAAAACATTTTTTTTATTATGAATCATGATATTGTTTCACAGCAGCGAGGGTCAGTTTTATGCTCTCAGTTGTGTGAAATTGCTTTTTTTTAATTATTTTTTTATTTTTAAAGACATTAGGAAAATTCAAAAGCTTTAACAGAAATGAACAGTAGCTTAGCTATTCAAGACTGACCACCTGATCTTTAAGATTAGAAACAGAAAAGCACCAACAGTTCAAGGTATCCATGTTGAACTCAAAGCATCCTGAAGATATAAGTATGAAGCATCTTTTTATTTTAGTGAAGGTCTGGCAGTCAATATTCAAAGAAAAAGCTCTAATAGGCATGTTCTTTCACATTACCTAAACTGAAGGCAAATGATGACCTTGCCTTAGGACATGAATAACATTCTTTTTTTCTAAGATGAAAATAAAAATAGTATTGCCAGCTTTTCTATCCAGAAGAGAATGAAAAGTAACTGCTGAAATCCTTCCCGGTCTACACATGTGAAATAAAGTAGGTCAGGAAGCAGTCAATGGTAAAGCCTTTCAGAAAAGCTACCAGCAAATGAAATCCGTGGGAAGGAAAGAAGTGGGCCTGTGATTTCTCATCCATGCAGTGTTCCAAATGTGTAGGCTGCTGTTTAAGGTAGAACTGAGACAAGCAGATACTTAAGAATCAACTTCAAAGCCATGTCCCTTTTGAACACCAGTCCTCAGATCAAAACCAAGGATGAGAAAACTGAAATAGCTGCTTACAGAACAAAGACTTCCCCCTGCTTCAGCCTGCCAGAATGACAGAATGACAGAATGGTAGGGGTTGGAAGGGACCTCTGGAGATCATCTAGTCCAAGCAGCCTCCAAAAGCAGGATCACCTAGAGCAGATTGCACAGCATCACGTCCAGGAGGGTTTTGAGTATCTCCAGAGACGGAGATTCCACAACCTCTCTGTGCAGCCTGTTCCAGGGCTCTGACACCCTCACAGGAAAGAAGTTTTTCCTTATGTTCAGACAGAATTCCATGCGTTCCAGTTCGTGCCTGTTGTCCACTTGTCCTGTCACTGGACACCACTGAAAAGAGTTTGGCCCCATCCTCTTGACACCCACCCTTTAGATATTTATAAGCATTGATGAGGCCCACTCTCAGACTTCTCTTCTCCAGGCTAAACAGACCCAGATCTCTCAGCCTTTACTCATGAGAGAGGTGCTCCAGTCTCTTGATCATCTTTGTAGCCCTCCATTGGACTCTCTCCAGTAGTTCCTTATCTTTCTTGGACTGGGGAGCCCAGAACTGGACACAGTACTCCAGATGTGGTTAGGGCAAAGTAGAGGGGGAGGATAAACTTCCTTGACCTGCTGGCCACGCTCTTTTTAATGCACCCCAGAAGACCTTGGCCAGAAGGGCATGTTGCTGGCTCATGATCAATTTGTTGTTCACCAGGACTCCCAGGTCCTACTCTGCAGAGCTGCAGGTCAGCCCCTAACCTGTACTTGTGCATGGGATTATCCCTCCCCAGGTGCAGCACCCTACATTTGCTCTTGTTGAACTTCATTTGCTTCCTCACCACACAACTCTCCAGCCTGTCCAGGTCTTGCTGAACGGCAGCACAGCCTTCTGGTGTGTTAGTCACTCCTCCCAGTTTTTTGTCATCAGCAAACTTGCTGGGGATACATTCTGTCCCCTCATCCAGGTCATAGATGAATATGTTGAACAAAACTGGATCCAGTACTGACCCCTGGGGACCACTGCTAGTTACAGGCCCCCAACTGGACTCTGCCCCGCTGATCACAACCCTCTGAGCTCTGCCATTCAGCCAGTTCTCAATCCACGTGTACTCTTGTACTCTCCTCCAGACAACATGTAAGAGAGGGGCCATAAGTATGAGGGATCCCTGCAAGGGGCTCTCACTTGGTGCTCCCTCTGAAGTACATCAAGGGACATTTTCACAGCTTCCTTCCTGCTGTATGATTTAATGTGTTGGCTACAACTGGCTGAGCTGCAACCCGCCACCATGTTGCACCTTTCCATCAGGTAAACGGAGCAAGAGATGAGCCTGTGGCACCGTACTTCAGCTACAGATTTTCAGTCCAACAGGACCCTGTTAAAGACACACTATGTCTCAGTACTCAAATACAATTTTCCATTCAAGCTTATACATGACTTGAGTTCCATCAGCCTGGAGCAACCTCAGAGTGGCACTAGAGCTTGCTGAGCCAGGAGCTTGCTGATGGCCAGGATGTCATGCTGGAGAGTGATTAGATTTGTCTATAGAAAAGTCATTCAGCAGCAAGAAGGAAACCTTCCCGTTGTTTGTCCACATGACATTGTGACTGAAGAAAGTTACTTGGCTTGCCACTTCCTCAGCCGACACAAGTGCAAAATTCCCCAATCACTACCACATCCTAAATCCCTAATAATGCAAAAAGTTATGAATTTTTTTTTCCATAGAGAAAAGACAACTCCCCCACCATAACCTGCACCATCCCACATTATGAAGTATTTTTAGGCAAGTTCTAGAAACCTTTCTTGTGATCCACTCACGCATGCAAGTTTTCTTTTGGATTTAAACTTCCTTTGAAGGCCCCTTTTTTGGTTTTGTTTTTGGTGTGTTTTTTTTTTTTCTTTTAAGGAAAAAGGGTATTTAAAGGACCAAATGGGATCCCACAATCCTTTTAGATCAGCAATCTCAATACTGGCCAAAGTCCAATTAGATTTAGAGAGCCATTTTCTGCCCTTCTTTGCATCCAGGAAATACAGGGAAACTCCACTAATATCGAGATTTCTTCTGGAAAGAAACAAATGTTATTTAGTCACTAGACCTCATTTTGTTTCATGCACGACTCTGTTATGCAGCCTCCCAGGCTGTCAACCCAAATTCTCCATTGGAACAGCAAGAGCGTTAAAATGCTGGGTCTTTATATGTTCCTTCTGTGATCTCTGATGTGTCCCTACTCATCTTGTTGTTAAGTCCCCTACACTATTTGAACTGTAAGCCCTTGTCTAAGAAGGTCCATGACAATTTGCACAGGGTCCAGTCCAGCAGAACTCCACCTCTGCAAAATGCTGACAATCATCTCTCTGACTGAAGAATTTAGGCATCTGCTTTCAAGAAACATAGATGAGAGTTCAACTTTCATGCTACTGATGATATCAGAGTGGAAGAACAGAAGTATTTTTTTTAACATTAGTTAAAAGTGGAAGGCTAGGCTGAAACAATGGTCCTAGCAGGCTACCCGTAGGGGGAATACTACAAGTAAGCAATAGTACTGCTGTATTTCCCACTCAGTGAGGGTCATGGGGGATGAAAGAAGGCATAAGAAGGAAGGAAAGAGTGAATGGGGGTGAAGAAAGTTGAACAGAATCTCTCACATTGAATGTATGAGATTTAACGAGTGTCAGTGTAGTTGGTAGCCAGCATGACACCAGCTGCTGTAAAACTAGGACTATTGTTTTCACTAGCTTAGGCCAATATAACTCCATTGAATGTGCATCATTGTCCTATTCCATAAGCTGAGGACCTGACCTGACCTTACCTAACCAGACCAGAAAAAGAGCTGCGAGAAGAATGTAACTCTCAAAGAATTAATTTACTCTAGAGATTTAAATTACACAGGCATGTAATTGCCTATGCATTACATAGGCACATCTTTGCACACATATGAATTCAGTGGGCCTGATTCCTCACTTTGTCAAATGGTAAATGCTGTAGCTGCACTTATATAAATCAAGTATAAGTCAAAATTAGAAGAACCAAATCTGTGATGTTAATTTTACAGTTGTATTTTCTTTTTGCTGACTTCCTTGAAAGCAAAGCAGCTGTCAGACAACGGTCTCTGTCACAGAGGTTAAGTAAATAGGAGTCGAAGCTGCTCAGTTCGGTGGGCAGTCTGTCGTTGCCATCTGGTGGCTAAATGTAAATAGTACAGGAAAATAAGGAATTAAGCTATCTTAACAGCATTTTTAAGATAGCATTTAAATGCTATCTTAACAGCATTTTTAAAGAACGTGTGTGTATTGTGGTTATTTTCTTTTGTTTCAGGGTTAGAAACATGTATAAGATATTCCAAGATTCATTATTTACATATGCAAGTTCTCAGAAATTTAATTCTTCTCTTTTACATTTTTGCTTCCAGAAACAAGGAAAGGCTGAAAGTCCTGGGTCCATTTGGCCTGCAGAAGAGAAGACTGAGAGGGGATTGCATCAATGCTTATAAATATCTAAGAGGATGGGGTTACGCTCTTCTCAGTGGTGCCTGGTGACAAGATAAGGGGAACAGACACAAGCTGGAACACAGGAAGATTGGTCTGAGCATGAGGAAAAACTTTTTTACTTTGAAGGTTCCAGAGCCCTGGAACAGGCTGCTCAGAGAGGTGGTGGAGTCTCCTTCTCTGGAGATAATCAAAACCCACCTGGATGCATTCCTGTCCAGCCTGCTCTGGGTGAACCTGCTTTGGCAGGGGGGTTGAACTAGGTGATCTCCAGAGGTCCCTTCCAACCCCTACAATTCTGCGATTCTGTGAAATCTTCAGTTGTTGTGTTCTCCTTCACTGTCCGTCATGTAACTTACTCTCTGCAGAGTAGCTCTAAATAGACTTAAAGTAGTTGCATATAGAAGAGCAAGAGATTCTTATGTGGCCCTCACCCTTTGCCTAGAAGAACACCAACCCTAGAGACACTGCCATCCCCACCACCCCTGTAACAACACACCATGGATGCTGTAGAATCTAGACAATATTGTTAGACAGTAACAGATGGTGTTGATTGGCAGTGATGTCCGGAAATCCAATACTGAGGTGGCCAAGACCATCAGAATAAAGACTGATGCGATTTAAGGCTGGTTCATTTATATTTTCAAAATACCAACACACAAACTTTCCATTGACTCTCCTCAGCTTCCCTATTTCCGTGCTGTCTTTTCAAATAACTTTGGCTTATTCCAACAGAAGAACAAGTTGCTATTGGCAACATTTCTTTTTTAAACTCCCCCTGCAGGATTCACCCTGGGGGTTTAGAATGTAGAACACAATTTGTCCAAGGACTCAATGAAATGCTATAATAAGTCAGACTGTCTTTATTTAAGCTCTTCAGGTGAGGAAGAAAAGATTACACCTTTTGGTAAAATACTCACATAAAACCTTCAGTCAGGTATGTATGGTTACAACGCCACATTTGATAGGTATCCCTATATATGCATAGCACCAGTCCCATCTGAGGCTGTAGGTTAATTAATAATACAGCATATGAAATGTCACATATGTTCTACAGAAAACAAATGCAATTTTATTCAGATGCTCATATTTACAGTTTCGGGTGCAGAATACAGCCAAGCTTTGCAGTTCCTTCCTAGCATCCATGAAAGATCCTGTAAGTTCTCATCAACAGGTTTGTTTTAGTAGTCTTTTAGCAACAAAACCTAAAGTGTAAATCCATTTCACTTACCATCAGCAGCCACTGAAAGGCAAGAATGTGAGAGTTAAATGCTGTAACACTAAACCCTTTGACAGAGCTGAATTCTGTGTCACTAGTGAGATTCAGGCAGGACATACTCAACTGAATCCCACATGTACCTACTGCCATACAGCCTTTCACTTCAGACTTCCATTATGGAGGTGCAGCAAATGTATTTGCTTTGCACTTCTCACATAGCAGTTGAAGTGTGTGTGAGGAGATATTTTGTTGTGTGATAATGAGAGTCAGCAACAAAAACAGACCCAGACATGAATGGGACCTGCCCTCTTGTGCCTGCCATTCGCATAGAAAGAAACAAACAAGTAGACATGGCAGATCTCATCAGAGTCAGTAATTTCATTGACCTCATACTTGAAGGTTGAGAGGTAAATGTAATTTTAATTGAACAACAGAGGTGTTGGTAAGGTATCTGTTAATAAAGAAGAAGCAAAGGCATTTATACCTGAAGTAATTAACCTCGTAGTGACTGAGGGAAGAAGTAGATGCAACAGATCCAATTTCATTCACCCTGCAATCTGCCCGACCCTCATTTCAATCAATTTAGTTTAGTGCTTGTTTCAAGCTTTGCTAGAATGATACATTTTCAACATAAAAAGTCTCAGCAGAAGTGAGCTTTCCTTACACTCCTGGGTAGGACAGCCAACGTGACTGAATTCTTGAAGTGAATTTCATTCTTAAACCAATATCAAATTCACTAACTGAACATGGGGAAACAGATGTTAGCACTTCCTTTTCACATAAAGTTTCAGAGAACTGATGACTTCTCTTTAGAGGTCAGGGCAGGAGAAAGCATTTTTCCCCTTACACTGCAGGACTTTCACAAGAGTTATTTTAAAGCTTTGTTTATTTCTTGCCTTGTCTTTCTTCAGCTTCTGTCTTTAATCTGAACTCTGTCCTTTGCTCATATTTTTTTTTCTACTGCTGCTTATCCTTTTATTGCTCTCTCAATTGCTTTTTTATCAGGAGGTTGAGTGTACTTCAATTTGTCCTTCGCATGGTGATCACACAAAGTTCAGGAGTCTGATTTACTTGTGTATCATTCCAATTTCACACCAGTGCAGTTTCTTTTTAAAAAGACTAGAGAATAAGACTGCCATGATTCAGGTCAACGCTACAGATTTGTATGCAGTACTGAAAATCAGTGAAGTACTTAGGTGTCTGTTTGGGGGACAGTTCATTTGAGCTTCTGTGATATTTTTCAAGGAAAGACATTGCTTGAAATATGCAGACAAATGGGGGGGGGGTACCTCCCCACTTGTTACTGACAGCAGAAATTGTGATACAGTAAGTGGAACTTTCCCTGGTAGCATTTTCTTCTACATGCACACGCTGCATAACCATCTTTGTCAAAACAACTTGCCTTTCAGTAACAGCAGTTGCAAAGACCAAGAACTAGTCAGCTCATCATCTGAAAGTCAAGCGTGGACTTAAGTAATACGACAGGCTTTGGATTCAGGGAAGTAATTGTAATCTTGTGGTCAGGACACAGGACTGAGAAATCAGAGACCTTCCTGTCTACTACAGTGACCTCAGACTAGTCAGAAAGACTCTGTACTTCAGACTCAACGAGGATTAAAAGAAGTACCCTGAATAAAGTGCTTCAAACTACCCAGGAGAAATAGTGCTACCTAAGGCCAAGTATTCTAATTCCTCCATATAATAAAAGAAATAAAAGAGTATGAAATCTCCAACCACAGAATTATCTTGAATAGGAAAAAAATTGAAACAGACATCGTAAACTTCTGGAGCAAATATTTATTTCTTACATCTGACCACAAAAAATCCCACAGAGAATTATTAGCCTCTCATTTCTGAGAAAAGGAAATTCACAACAGGAAACTATTAAAAAAAAAACCTTCATATTTTGCATTACGATGCAATCACACAACAAACACAAATGTCCATAACAGTGGTGCCTATTTTTAACTTGTTTTTAAAATTTAAAGCTGCTATGTCTTGCTCATCAACAGAATTTAGATGGATCCCTGCTTCTGCCTATGTATACTAAATCTCTTCAAACTGCAATCAAAGATCTTAAAGAACAAACTGATAGGAGCAGACAAAAGTGCCAAAAGACAGTGGGACTGAGTGCACCCTCAGCAAGTTTGCCAACGACACCAAGCTGTGTTGTGTGGTTGACACTCTGGAGAGAAGGGATGCCATCCAGAGGGACCTTGGCAAGCTTGAGAGACGAGCCCATGCCAACCTCATGAATTTCAACAAGGCCAAGTGCAAGGTCCTGCACGTGGGTCATGGCAATCCCAGGCACAAATACAAGCTGGGCAGAGAATGGATTGAGAGCAGCCCTGAGGAGAAGGACTTGGGGGGTGTGGGTGGGTGAGAAGCTCAACATGAGCTGGCAGTGTGCGCTGGCAGTCCAGAAAACCAACCGCATCCTGGGCTGCATCAAAAGAAGCATGGCCAGCAGGTTGAGGGAGGTGATTCTACCCTTCTAGTCTACTCTGGTGAGACCTCACCTGCAGTACTGCATCCAGCTCTGGAGTCCTCAACACAGGAAGGACATGGATCTGCTGGAGCAAGTCCAGAGGAGGGCCACAAAGACGATCCGAGGGCTGGAAAGATTCAAGGCAGTTCAGCTTCATGGGGTTAATCCTGCAGTAATAACAGGCCGTTTATGTTCTCATGGTGACACTAACACAGGGCAGCTTGACCTGATTTAACACTCTGTTGGCACAAAACAGGCAGATACTCCCTGGGTCACCTTTTGCCACGTCTGCAGCTTGTCTGACTGCTCCACGGGCCAATTCAACACCATAAACCAGCAGCAACCTGAAGTTGAGAGCAGTAAACACTGTGCCACACTGATGAAGCCTGACGAATCAGTTCATGAGCCTTCCAGTGGACAGCACAATTGGGAGAGAAGTGACTTGTGAAGCCAACAGCAGGAGTAAGCAGCAAAATTTCCCTCATTTAGTATGGCAAGCTGTTAAATCAGTGCAGGCATTTTTACTTAGCTTTATCCCCCTGGATCCCCCAGCAACACTGGGGCTGAGACAATCTCTGTTACAATTCAGAAATACCTCAGGTCTTTCCATGTGTAGCACAGATCCTTAGAGGCCTTTATACTAATTCACAGTACTTTCCCCTTCCTTCTTCTACAATGCACTACCCCAAAATGCTGTACTGTTTGAATAACCAGACTCCCTTCTGCAAATAGATGGATAGTCACCTCTATGACTTCTGTAGAAGCTAAAGTATTCCAGCATTTCATTAGCAAGCCCCAGAAGATGGAAGCATGCTATTTACATTTTCTTTTATCATTGCTCAGTGCTTCATGTAGGCGCAGAGGCAGCATTCTGACTTCTTTATTCAGAGACCCATACAGAGAAAGATATTAAGAAAACTCAACTTTTGCTTCCGGTACATAAGCATATGTGGCACCTTGCAGAATGGGGTGTTTCAGAATCACTGCAGTGATGTGAAAATCAAAAGCAGCATGATTTCTAGGCTTGTGTAATTTCTATTGAAATACGCAAGACGAGTACATAGTAAGGGAAAGGAAAATACAAGTTATAAACCTATTTATTATTTGCATGAATTTGAAAATATGAAGCTAAAATAAAATGTAAGAAAAGTTTTTTAGGTGAAAAGTCTTCTAGGTTTCATTTCCTGCTCTTCTATTGACACTTTACAACAATACATCTAATTTAATTCACTCATGAAGCATGTAACAATAACTTCTATCAGAAACACTTCAAATTTAATTAGTGACTGGTTCTATAGCATAATAGTCTTGAAACTCATGAATTTCTTTACTTTTTTTCAAAATAAATGATTTAATCTTACATAACCCTTGGGAGCTAGGCAACTCTTTTCATTTCGCTATCTGTATCGCAAATTTCTAACACAGAAACACAGACTTTAACATTTACAAAGCAGACTGCATATTAATCCAGAAGCAACTCTCCATTAAAATCACAGAATCATGGAAAAATGTTAGAAGGTACCCAGGGAGGTCAATTCAGATCAACTCCTGCCCAAAACAGAGCTAACCTCCAAGTTAGATCACGTTGCACAGGGCTTTGTTCAGGTTTTTTGAAAAGCTCCAAGAATTTATACGCCACATCTTTTGGCAGCCTGTTCTAGTGCTTACCCACTCCCATGTTGAAGGACCTGTAACCATGAGACTTCTTCTAGTTATTTAAAGAAGACTTCATCCATTTTCTTGCCTTGAGAGAGCAGTCAGTAGCAGATGAACCACATGATGTCCCCTTGCTGGCTGCCCCTCAAACTTTGGCACATAAGCTCTCAGCCAGCCTATCACTGGTTCCACAGCAGAACTCCCTGCATTTGAGCACACACTCCTTCACAGTTAAAACTGTAACCAAGACTGGCATCTATAAGCAAACACACCTTTGTTTGACAAGCTAGAAAAGCTGTCCTCAGACACTACAGAAGTGTTATCTACACACTAAACTGGCTGTTTCTCCAGTGGGTTGTAAGTGATATAACTGGTTTCACCTTTGCTTTATCCTCTAACCAAAAGAGTTTGGAAGGTCCTGTCCCAATTACTTATCAAGCTAACTCTGTGTCTCAGAGGAATGAGACGCCACTGCAAGACCTGCCACTGAGACTTTTCCCCACCCTTCCCCGAATCCCAAACCTGAATAAACTCACAGCATGCATTTAGCAGGTACATCAGGAACCGCCTTCCCCGCCCCTCCCCCCTGAAATATTTGTAAGCCTTATTTGCAGCAAATTAAGGTGACAACATTGTCACATGCTAACAGACTAGCAAAGAATAAGGTATTAATTCTGCAGGAAAGCTGCCCAGCAGGAAAGGACCTGTGGGTATTGGTTCACTGCCAGCTGAATACGAGCCAGCAGTGTGCCCAGCTGGCCAAGAAGGCAAACAGCATCCTGGCCTGTATCAGGAACAGTGTGGTGAGTAGGACTCAGGATGCAACTGTCCCCCTGTACTCACCCCTGGTGAGGCCACCCCTAAAGTACTATATCCAGTTTTGGGCCCCTCACTACAAGAAAGACATTAAGATGCTGGATTGTGTCCAGAGAAGGGCAACGAAGCTGGTGAGGTGTCTGGAGAACAAGTCTTACAAGGAGCAGCTGAGGGAGCTGGGGTTGTTCAACCTGGAGACAAGGAGGCTGAGGGGAAACCTTATTGCTCTCTACAACTACCTGAAAGGAGGTTGTAGCAGAGGTGGGGGTCAGTCTCTTCTCCCAGGTAACAAGAGCAAATGGCCTCAAGTTGTGCCAGGGGAGGTTTAGAATGGATATTAGGAAAAATTTTTACACTGAAAGGGTTATTAAGCATTGGAATGGGCTGCCCAGGGAAGTGATGGAGTCACCACCCCTGGCGGTATTTAAAGGACGGGTAGATGTAGTGCTTAGAGATGTGGTTTAGTGATGGTTTTGTCAGTGTTAGGTTGATGGTTGGACTAGATGATCTGAAAGGTCCCTTCCAACCTAGACAATTCTATAATTCTATGAAGCTACCACAGAAGTTGATCTTATTGTATCTGTGTTGGAACAGCACCTTAACATACATGAGGAACATGCAAGGTTCCTCAACACCTTGCAAGTACAGATCCTACCAAAAATAGTCATATTAAATTGGCTTCAACTGGACTAAAGATAACTGTGTCTTGATAAATTGTATACAAAAGGGTAATCCTAACCAAAACATTGCCTAAGAATTGCATCTCAAAAAACAGTGAGTTTGTTTCTTCAGGTGGATGAATTGGAAAAAAAATTTTTTCATGCATTCCTCACATCTAAGAGATAAGAAAAATAGCATCAAATACTGTGATTAGTAGAAGATTTTCCACTAAAGCATAGCAAGAGGAGAAGCATTAACTTTTCATACTTTTGGTTTATTGAACGTTTTTGGTTTAGTGAAATGGCTTTGCCTGCAAAATGACCTACCTATACGATTCTGTATAGGAACATGTATAACATTTTATGCATTTATCATCATTGTAATTTGTTCTTGAATAAAGCTTTCCTATGCCCTTTATCTGCTGCTATTTTGTATTTAAGGGTCATAATGTCCTGTCCAAGCTGCAGGCACACTGGAAGACTATTTATAAAATGTCTCAAAGCAGTAAATCTGAGCTTCTCAGTGGTGTGGGCAGGTCAATTAGTTTCAGAGTACTGAACAGCATCAAACTTTTGACAATATTCCCATCTCAGTTTCCTCACTGTTCCTTTCTGTCGTATTTTACTTGAATAAGTGTGGCCATAAGCCACTGGGATTTATTAAATCCCTCTGGAATATTAATCAAGAGATAAGATATGCTTTTACTCAGCACTGAGTCCCATGGTGCTTCAATTTCCAAGTGCTTCAAACAGAAATTAGCTGATCCAGGAGTTCTTCCAAGTTCCTATGCCCAAAGGTGTCCCAGCCATATTAATCTTTTTAGAAATACCAGAAGACATGTTCCATTCTTCAGCCCACTTAACTTAAGCATCGCATGGACTTCAGCTTCCATCAATAAGCAGTGGTGGAGTAACAAACATGGGCACATTATGCCCCTCTAGGTACAGAATTGGTAAGGAAAGCAGAAGGCTGGGTTGGGGTATAACCTTTCACCGTGCTCAATTCCAAACTTAGGTTCCCTGTATATTATAGGGGAAAGCTGGCCATTCCAGTATGGTATCTACAACAGCCAGCATGCTGAGGGCAACTGGGCAGGCATCTGGGTTTGACTTGACAATGTGGCAGATTACCCTGCCGAGAGTATCATTAAAAGCAGGGCTTTTGCACAATGGGGCCAGACAGCATAGGATACTGTGAAGCAGGAGACAAGATTAATATCACAAATACTGTGGGTTTTTTTTAGTATCTATCTGGTCATTTGGAGGTTTTTGTATTTTATAAAATTTTGAAGCATGCTACTGCTGTGTCATTGGTGTATCGCTCTTTGCAACCAACACTCCTGCTTTCCACAGAGCCCATCTACTGGTCTTGCACTAAGATTTCCTAGTGCAATGGGCTCTGTGGATGAGGTCAGTCGAAGTCTGGAATTCAACCTAGACTTAGGTTTTGTCTGTATCAGCAAGTGTAGTGCAATAGGAGCAGTCCTGTAGAGTGCATGCACTTGCTGTTGAGAACAGGCTGCACACACTATATGTGGACATGGACACAACATAACTACAGACTTTATGTCCTAAACATCAGCTGTCTCCCTAGCTGGCACCTTAGCTGGGGTTTTGAGGATGAAAATCCATGGAGACTCCAGGAGGTCACCTCTGCGTGCAAAGTTTCCTTCTGTTCATGGACCTAAAGGTACAGCCTCATCCCAAATGCAATGACTCAACTGAATGGAGAGTTTTTTCCAAAACCATTCAGTGGAGATTTCAAGAGGTGGAAAAGGGGTGGAAAAGGAATTTCATCTCCTGATGAGATTCAACAAGGGCAAGTGTAAGGTGCTGGGAAGGAATAACCCCATGCACCAGTACAGGTTGGGGGCTGACCTGCTGGAAACCATCACTTCACCTCCTCACCGCACTCTGTAGCAATTTAAAAGAAATATGGGGTGGCAGGGAGTCTAGGGCAAGCAGGGAGAGAGGGAGGGGGAAGGCAGCGGGAAGGTGGGTACGCCGGGACCGACTGACAGAGCTCAGCCAGAGAGGGGCACCCGGGCGGGCTCCGACATCACCAGCGGTGGCGAGAGGACCTTATCCCGGGGCGGTGCTCCCCGGGCGGCGCCGGGCTGAGGCGGGAGCCGCGGACGGGGCCGCGACCAACGTCCGGCGT